>JAYEVE010001474.1:0-61374 GCA_036346375.1 Guadua angustifolia
GGATTTATAAGCTTGCGGAGAAACTCGAAAATGCACTCGGTTGCACTCCTCGTGTGCCAGTCTCATTGGAGCATGTTTACGCTCGATATCGCTCTGGTGTTAATTTCATTCAAACGGGATCTGAACAAGTGGACTTTATGAAAGTTTGCCCAGCAAACACTCGAAGACACACGATTGCCCTCGTAAGTGTTGTTAGTCTTCTTGGAGCTTGTTTCGGTCGAATTCGCTTTGATGTTAATTTCATACATATCAAGATCCGAACAGGTGGATTTTGTGAAAGCGTGCACCGGAGTGAAACACTCCGAAAATACACCGGGTTGCACTCCTACGAGTCGCTAGTCTCATTGGTGCTTGTTTCGCTCAATTTCACTTTGGTGTTAATTTCATTCAAACCAGGATCCAAACAAGTGGACTTTATGAAAGTTTCCCCCAAAACGAAACACTCCGAAGACACACCGGATTACCCTCGTAAGTGTTGTTAGTCTTGTTGGGGCTTGTTTCGGTCCAATTCGCATTGATGTAAATTTCATACGTATCAAGATCCGAATAGGAGGATTTTGTGAAAGCTTGCACCGGAGCGAAACACTCCGAAAATGCACCGGGTTGCACTCCTACGTGTCGCCAGTCTCATTGGAGCTTGTTTCGCTCGATTTCACTGTGGTGTTAATTTCATTCAAACCGGGATCCAAACAAGTGGACTTTATGAAAGTTTGCCCCAAAGCGAAACACTCCGAAGACACACCGGATTGCCCTCGTAAGTGTTGTTAGTCTTCTTGGAGCTTGTTTCGGTCGAATTCGCTTTGATGTTAATTTCATACATATCAAGACCCGAATAGGTGGATTTTGTTAAAGTTTGCACGGCAAACTGTCAGAAAATGCTCGGCGCTCCTCACGTGTCACCGGTCTCATTCGCTTGTTTGCTCGATTTAGCTCACGGTGTAAATTTCATTCATACGAGGATCGAACAAGTGGACATTATGAAAGTTTGCGCAGCGAAACACTCAGACACACCGGATTGCCCTCGTAAGTATTGTTAGTCTTGTTGGGGCTTGTTTCGGTCGAATTCGCTTTGATGTTTACTTCGTACATATCAAGATCCGAAGAGCTGGATTTTGTGAAAGTTTGCACCGGAGCGAAACACTCCAAAAATGCACCGTGATGCACTCCTATGTGTCGCCGGTCTCATTGGAGCTTGTTTCGCTCGATTTCGCTCTGGTGTAAATTTCATTCAAACCGGGATCCGAACAAGTGGACTTTATGAAAGTTTGCCATGAAGCTAAACACTCCGAAGACACACCGGATTGCCCTTGTAAGTGTTGTTAGTCTTGTTGGAGATTGTTTTGGTCGAATTCGCTTTGATGTTAATTTCATACATATCAAGATACGAATAGGTGGATTTTGTGAAAGTTTGCTCCCGAGCGAAACACTCCGAAAATGCACCGGGTTGCACTCCTACGTGTCACCAGTCTCAATGGAGCTCGTTTCACTCGATTTCGCTCTGGTGTTAATTTCATTCAAACCGGGATCCGAACAAGTGGACTTTATGAAAGTTTGCCCCGAAGCGAAACACTCCAAAGACATACCGGATTGCCCTCTTAAGTGTTGTTAGTATTGTTGTAGCTTGTTTCGGTCGAATTCGCTTTATTGTTAATTTCATACATATCAAGATCCAATTGGTGGATTTTGTGAAGCTTGCACAGGGCAAACACTCGAAAATGCACGGGTTGCACTCCTCATGTCGCCGCTCTGGAGCTTGTTTACCGATTATCGCTCTGGGGTTAATTTCTATCAAGCGGGATCGAACAAGTGGACTTTATGAAAGTTTGCCCGGCTAAACAGTCGAGATGTGACTTTGGGCCCCGATCTTTCGATGAGAGTGATAACTTCGATTTGGAGGAATTGACTTTGACGATCCGACTACAACGTCATGACGACGATGCGCCTTAGCAATCGCTAAACCAACTCTAGAGGTTATTGATCTTGTCGTTGCACGATTAACTTTGAACACGAGTTCAATTCTCGCATGCAACAAGAACAAGTAGGAACAAAAGGTAAAGGCAATCTGTAAATAAAATGAAGGATTGATAATGTGGTTCTGAAATAAGGAGTTTCTTTGGCGAGTGTTGAAAACACTGGAAGACTCAAAATAGTTACCTTGGCTAAACTATCAAATCAAAACCCAAAAACTAAAGAATACGGACGTAACAAACAATATATAGATATGCGTGGCGGCTAGGGAGCAGCTAAGGCGTGAAGCACCCATGGGTGGCGAGGTTGTTGCCTAGCGTTACATGAGCTTTGGGCCCAAAAAGATGGCGCTTTGGGAGTTTCTGGCTGACACTCTTTTACGATTTCCCATTGCTTCAAGAAGAATTTGGCAATGTGGTTGGATCCACTGGAAATGAGACTCGAGGTCTTTCAAGCGATGTACTCTCGGGCCTCCAGAAACCTCCGGAATAAAAAGTTATGATCGGTTTGAGAGGTTGATCTTCATGGAGGACAAACACACTGAGTGCTGATTCGAGTCCAACTTGCGCATTATGATGATTGTGCTTTATGCTTGGCATTTTGGAGGTTCTTCTCCTTGGTTCCAAGGACAATAAGATCATCACTAGAATTGAATAGCATTCCATTCTGTTAGATCATTTATTGCAAAAACTTTTGAGCAGCGAATTCACTTGATAGATTGAATGAACATGCTCGAGAACGCAGGTGGTAGGTCCATATAAAACTTGTTGTGTTGCGAGAAGAATCACTTGGCATGGTTGTGTCAATAGGGGAAGATGTCCTCATCAATATCCATCTTTAACTATTTAGATTGTCCTCGACTCAAGCTCTTCCTCTTCTTGGCCCATGGGTGGCAGCAGTGGAGTTGGTCCAATTGTGGTGTGAACATATCCATAGTAGCAAAGCCCTCATATTCCTCCAGCCTTGAATTTGAGTGGAGTCACAAAACTCCGCTCCTCCACCGAAGCTCATCTTGGCCACAGAACATTCTCATATAGATCCTGCATTTATTTAAATAAAATAGTGACTCCGCCTCTTTATATATTTTTGAAGACATGAAAAAGCATTTTAGAGATTCACTGATAATTATCCATATGGCTCAACACTTCTTTTCCAACATATAATGGCTTGATGATGCGCTAGCACTATTCGATACTTTTTACCTCCTGAAGGAAAACCATCCTGGTTTTTGGACATCTTTGGAAAAGAAATAACGAACAAAAAGAACAAGCGATAATACATGCACATATATATATGTCCCATATTTCATTGTTCTTTTTGGTTTTTGCGGCGGAGGCTATTTTCATAATGACAAAGAAAGAAATCAAATTTAAACAAATAACCTTTCCTCACATTACTGCAGGATTGATTAGGTGGTTATAAGTGAAGCATATAGCATCAATATTAACATGATTTAGTTTGCAACTTGATTTGCAAATATAAATAAAAGCATATTTCTATCACTGTGTATGATAAAGAATACTCATGTTTTGTGAACCTGCGTTCAATAGCATGTTTTATTAAACGAGACTACGGATTTTTGGCATCTCAGCATGGATCATTCATATCAACATTGTAAGCAAACAATATCAAAACATTCCAACAATGGTGACACAATTTTAATGGGCTTCCATGCATCAACTTCGACATACTGACTTGTAATATAAGTTAATGCATTAAAATTTGAACAATGTGGCGAGCAAGCTATGGTATCACACTTATTAGGAAAATTTGATGGAGTACCACCGTGAAACAAGTTGTTGCTTACAACTAGAATTGCCCAAAATAGCAAGCTTCAATTCAACAAGTTTATCACAAGTTATGCATATTACTTAAACAAAGAGGCTTTGTCATCTATGCCATATTCACCAAATAAATTGAATTTAAAAGCAATGAAGCATAAGTGCTAGACAAAGAAGACTTAAGAGATGAAAAATTTGAAATCTTGTCCATAGCACAAGTCAAACTAACGAACTCATTCAACATAATATAGCACAAAAGCGATGGTAAGGGATATTCTAGCTATCACCTCTTTATCGCGTGTCGACTCAAATGAGTCAAAATTATAAGCATGCAATTAAGTCATATGGTTCTACAATTGTGACTTTTGGTGGTGGTTCTTCTTAAATTATGTCTGATGGGAATATACTCATAATTGCTCCTCTTTCTTGCTGTAAAATCAGGTCTGTACCCGTGGTCATTGGACTCCTCCTCCCGAGTAGGAACATCACAATCTCTAAAATTTTCATCCGTTATTTGTATGGTGTCGGGTATCCATGTCTCGTTCCATTGTCAAGGGAATGTCCCATACTAAACTTTCTCATCCCACGTTCTCAATCTCATTTTGCTTGTGCTCATTGTCGCAAAATATTAGCCACAAGAAAGAGGTGCTACTTCTGGTAGTATCAAGTGAAGCTAATAGATGCATTCAAGCATTCAATACTACAAGCACTTTCAACATGTTGTGAAGAAGGCGATAACGATCAATAAAATATCTTGAATACCCTTATTAAGCCCATGTATGAACCTATTTGGATCTTCATGATTCTTCTAAACCCTGTATTAAACAAGTTAGCAAATAGTACTCTATGATATTACTCCTTGTTTTAAGCATTGAAGTTTAGTAAGCAAACACTGACATAATATTGAGGAATAAATTCAAGTCTCAAAAAAATTTTCATATCATTCCAATTCTCGGGTTTCTCCCTTTCTACAAACATGCTTCACAATGTTAGCATAAACCGAAAGCACATTAAGCGGCAAAACAAATCTTTTCATTTTGAGACAAAATCCATGGCAAAGCGTTTGTCTACGCTATTTCCCAATCAATATATCCTTTGAGGGTCAAGTTCACAGCATATTGAGGCAATGTTAATTTGAGGTTACAGTGTTAGGGAGTAGAAGGCGAAGCGAGTCATGTTGTTCATGTCGCATATTCTGCTGGATTGAATCGAGCAGAACTGGTTTCATGTGGACTGCCATGATTAGTGACAGCGAGGAAAAACACAACCATATGTAATTTTATAGCAACTATTAGATGTGGCTAAACAAAAGTTAAACTCAACTCTCAAACTTTAACCAAAGCTCTTACAAGATCTTACTCGCGGCGGGGGTTGTAAATGCATTGGCGGTGTCAAAAGTTCTCCCAATCTTGGATAAAGCGATGCCCGAGGATCGAACAAGCAGACAGGAGTAGAATATGTGGAGCTTGTAGGCTATGTTAATTTCCTACAATCTGATAATTCTAGTTATTGTAATGATAAGTAATGATCCAAACTAGAATTTCACAAGCCCTAGTTAATGGATCTCAAAGATATAAGTGAATTTCAAAGAGCAACACACCGGGAAAGATAATGAAACTTAATGCAACCAATGGAATGAGCTAAATAAGAATAATTTCAGCACCAAAACTCGTGTTGCATAAGTTATGGAGACACTAGCTAATTGGCTTGAAAGGTAAAAGTGCACAAGATTGCTCACTACATAATACAATTGCACAATCTGTGAAAATGACAAACACAAATTAGGGTTTTGATCAATGTAGTGTTGCTGACCCCACTATTCTCTTTCTCCTCCTTTTTTCTTTTTGGCCTTTTGGCTCTTACTTTCTCTTTTTTTTTGTGACTTTTAGACCAACACTAGTATGAGCAAAGTTTGGAATCCCTAACTTGATATCACAAGAGATATGATAATTACAGCGTATCAAAAAGGAACAACCCCAAACAATTTCAAATAACTAGTCTCAATTGGGATCAAAGTATTACTTAAAGATGAATTGGTTCCCAATGGTATGTTACTAATATTTTGGAATTTTTGGTTGTATGAATTCTCTTGGACTCAGCAGACTCAAAGGAACAAAGCTAGAACACAAATTGAAGAAACAAACCCCAAATTGAAGCAGAACTATGCAGCTAAGGTTGTTGCTGCAATTAAGGCATGAAAATGACCGAATCAAGTTAGCTCACAATGTGACAAAATGATGGTACTATTCTAAGCTTTAAAACAAGTATTCAAACATTTAATTTGCAGATTCAACAAATTGCAGCGATCGACCAAATCTGAATCCGAGTCAAAATCGATTTGAAGGAATCTGAATCACGAAGGACACACGAAAAACACGTTTTGTGGAGGACTCTTCAAGGATTCAGAATATAAACGCCTCAATCGAATTTCGGATGTGAGAGTTATGATCAAAATCTTGAACAGCTTTGGATTGCAATTGCAACTAGCATCAAATTTGATGTCAAGATTAAACAACCTTTTAGATGGAATTAGATTTACGTTGCAACTAGGTTTTTGTGGAGCTTGTCCCCAGGTTTCAGGAAAGTGCAAAAACACTTGAATCGAATTTCGTATGCAAAAGTATGAACAAAACAAAAAGAATGAAATATTGGAATAAAAGCTTCATGCGAAGGAAAAACTATAAACAACTTTAAACAAGAACTCTAATGGATCAAAACCTAACAAAACTCACTAAAATACTAGATTGAATCTAAAGGTTGAATTTTTGTGGAGGATTTTCAATTCAAGACGAGAAAAGCAAAAACTAATCTAAGTCTGAATCTCTCCCGAGCAACTTGGCAGCTCGATACCACTGATGTGACTTTGGGTCGATCTTTACGATAAGTGATAACCCGATTTGGAGGAATTGACTTTGTGATCAAATTTTAGCGTCTGACGACGGATGCGCCTTAGCAATCAGCTAAACCAACTCAGAGGGTTATTGATCTGCTGGTGCTGGCGATCAACTTGAATTACTGAGTTCAATTCCTGCATGCAACCGAAAAGAACAAGCAAGAACAAAGGTAAAGGCAATCTAAAATTGCAAATAAAAATGAAGGATTGATAATGTGGGGTTCTGAAATAAGGAGTTTCTTGGTAGGCTGTTGAGCACGTCACGGAAGACTCAAAATAGTAGCGACGACAAAACTATCAAATAAACAAAACCCAAACACTAAAAAATCGCTGGTAGCAAACAATATATAGATGTCTTTTAGGCTAGGGAGGCGAGTTAAGGCGTGCAGCACCCATGGGTGACCAGGGTTTACCTAGCGTTACATGGACTGGGCCCAAAAGAAAAAGGTGGTGCGAACCTTGGGAGTTTCGGCCCTTGACACTCTTTTTGTGATTTCCCATTGCTTGAAGATGAATTTGGCATTGGGTGGAACCATTGGAAAGGTAGACTCGAGATCTTTCAAGCGTGCACTCATGGGCCTCGAAACCTCGGAATCAAAAGTTATGGTCATTTGAAGTTGATCTCATCGCGAGGCCGAACCAAGGTTCTTCAATTCAAGTCACAACTGCGCATATGATGATTAGTTTTATGCTTGGCATTTGGAGGTTCTTCTCCTTGGTTCTGGGGACAATAAGATCATCACAAAGAATTAAATAGCATTCAGAAATCTGTGAATCATTTGTATAAAAACTTAGGAGCAATTCACGATAATTGAGTAGAGCATGCTCGAGAAACACAAGTGGTAAGTCCTTGTAAAACTTGTTGTGCTTGAGAAGAATCACTTGGCGAGGTTGTGTCAATGGGAATATGTCCTCATTAACTCCGAAGACCTGCCGGATTGCCCTCGTAAGTGTTGTTAGTCTTGTTGGGAGCTTGTTTGGTCGAATTAAACTTTGATGTTAATTTCATATATATCAAGATCGAAATAGGTGGATTTTGTGAAAGTTTGCATCGGTCGAAACACTCATAAATGCACGGGTTGCACTCCTCGTGTCCTTGGTCTCATTGGAGCTTGTTTATTGCTGGATTTAAATCTGGTGTTAACTTCATTCAAATCGGGATCCGAACAAGTGGACTTTATGAAAGTTTGCCCAGCGAAACACTCCAAGACACACGGATTGCCCTCGTAAGTGTTGTTAGTCTGTTGGAGCTTGTTTGGTCGAATTAAACTTTGATGTTAATTTCAAACATATGAAGATCCGAATAGGTGGATTTGTGAAAGTTTGCGAAGCGAAACACTGCAAAATCTGCAGGGATGCAATCCTCGTTATTAAGTCATTGGAGCTTGTTTACGCTCGATTTACTCTGGTGTTAATTTCATTCAAAGCGGGATCCGAACAAGTGGACTTTATGAAAGTTTGCCCCGGCGAACCACTCAAGACACATCGGATTACCCTCGTAAATGTTGTTAGTCTAGTTGGAGCTTGTTTATGATCGTTAATTAAACTGATGTTATTTTCATACATATCAAGATCCGAATAGGTGTATTTTGTGAAAGTTTGCTCGGGCTGAAACACTCTGAAAATGCAGGTTACACTCATTACTCGGGTCTCATTGGAGCTTGTTTACTCGATTTCGCTCTGGTGTTAATTTAATTCAAACGGGATCCGAACAAGTGGACTTTATGTAAAGTTTGCCCCGAAGAAACACTCAGAACACCTGGATTGCCCTCGTAAGTGTTGTTAGTCTTGTTGGAGCTTGTTTGGATTGAATTAACTTTGATGTTAATTTCATACATATCAAGATCTGAATAGATGGATTTTGTGAAAGTTTGCCGGAAGCGAAACACTCCAAAATATGCAGGTTGCACTCCAATGTGTAGCGGTCTCATTGGAGCTAGTTTAGCTCGATTTAGCTCTGGTGTTAATTTCATTGAAACGGGATCGAACAAGTGGACTTTATGAAAGTTTGCCCGACGAAACACTCAGAAGACCTGCCGGATTGCCCTCGTAAGTGTTGTTTGTCTGGTTGGAGCTTGTTTCGTCGAATTAACTTTGATGTTAATTTCATACATATCAAGATCTGAATGGGTGGATTTTGTGAAAGTTTGCACGGGCGAAACTACTCTGTCTGCACGGGATGCACTCCTAAATGTCGCCGGTATCATTGGAGCTTGTTTACACTCGATTTCGCTCTGGTGTTAATTTCATTCAAACCGTGATCCGAAAAGTGGACTTTATGAAAGTTTGCCCGGCGAAGCACTCAGAGGCACTGCTGGATTGCCCTCGTAAATGTTGTTAGTCTGGTTGGAGCTTGTTTCATTCAAATTCGCTTTGTTGTTAATTTCATACATATCAAGATCTGAATTGGTGTATTTTGTGAAAGTTTGCACCGGAGCGAAACACTCTGAAAATGCGGGTTAAACTCCTCGTGTCACCGGTCTCATTGGAGCTTGTTTTGCTCGATTTAAGCTCTGGTGTTAATTTCATTCAAGCGTGATCTAACAAGTGGACTTTATGAAAGTTTGCCCGAAGCGAAACACTCAGAGACACATCGGATTGACCTCGTAAGTGTTGTTAGTCTTGTTGGAGCTTGTTTCGGTCGAATTCGCTTTGATGTTAATTTCATACATATCAAGATCCGAATAGGTGGATTTTGTGAAAGTTTGCACCGGAGCGAAACACTCCGAAAATGCACCGGGATGCACTCCTATGTGTCGCCGGTCTCATTGGAACTAGTTTCGCTCGATTTCGCTCTGGTGTAAATTTCATTCAAAACGTGATCCGAACAAGTGGACTTTTTGAAAGTTTGCCCCGAAGCGAAACACTCCGAAGGTACACCGGATTGCCCTCGTAAGTGTTGTTAGTGTTGTTGGAGATTGTTTCGGTCCATTTCGCTTTGATGTTAATTTCATACATATCAAGATCCAAATAGGTGGATTTTGTGAAAGTTTGCACCGGAGCGAAACACACCGAAAATGCACCGGGATGCACTCCTATGTGTCGCCGGTCTCATTGGAGCTAGTTTCGCTCGATTTCTCTCTCGTGTTAATTTCATTCAAACCGGGATCCGAACAAGTGGACTTTATGAAAGTTTGCCCCGAAGCGAAACACTCCGAAGACACACTGGATTGCCCTCGTAAGTGTTGTTAGTCTTGTTCAAGCTTGTTTCGGTCGAATTCGCTTTGATGTTAATTTCATACATATCAAGATCGACAGGATGGATTTTGTGAAAGTTTGCAGAATGAAACACTCAGAAAATGCACAGCGTTGCACTCCTCGTGTCATGTTCTCATTGGAGCTTGTTTAGCCGATTTCACTCTTGTGTAAATTTCATTCAAACCGGGATCCGAACAAGTGGACTTTATGAAAGTTTGCCCGAAGAAACACTCGAAAGCCTAGCGGATTGACCTCGTAAGTGTTGTTAGTCTTGTTGGAGCTTGTTTGAGTTCGAATTAAGCTTTGATGTTAATTTCATACATATCAAGATCTGAATAGGTGGATTTTGTGAGTTTAGAACCAAAACACTCAAAAATGCACGTGATGCACTCTTATGTTAATGGCCGTCTCATTGGAACTAGTTTAGCTCGATTTAAACTCACGGTGTTAACTTCATTCAATCCGGGATCCGAACAAGTGCACATTATGAAAGTTTGCCCCGAAGCGAAACACTCCGAAGGCACACCGGATTGCCCTCGTATGTTTTGTTAGTCTTGTTGGAGATTTTTTCGGTCGAATTCGCTTTGGTGTTATTTTCATACATATCAAGATCCGAATTGGTGTATTTTGTGAAAGTTTGCTCGATGGCAGAAACACTCGAAAATGCAGGGATGCACTCCTATGTTTCGCTGGTCTCAATGGAGCTTGTTTAAGCTCGATTTAGCTCTAGTGTAAATTTCATTCAAGCCGGATCGAACAAGTGGACTTTATGAAAGTTTGCTAGCCAAGAAACACTCCGAAGGCATAGCGGATTGCCCTCGTAAGTGTCGTTAGTCTTGTTTGGAGATTTTTCGATTGAATTAAGCTTTGGTGTTATTTTCATACATATCAAGATCCGAATTGGTGTATTTTGTGAAAGTTTGCTCCGCGTGAAAACACTCGAAATGCAAGGATTTAGCGGATTGACCTCGTAAGTGTTGTTAGTCTTGTTGGAGCTTTTTTGATGTCGAATTAAGCTTTGATGTTAATTTCATATCAAGATCCGAATAGGTGGATTTTGTGAAAGTTTACTGCCGGAGCAAAACACTCCAAAATGCTGCCGTGATGCACTCTTATGTCGTGCATGGTCTCATTGGAACTAGTTTACTTTCGATTTAGCTCTGGTGTTAACTTCATTCAATCCGGGATCGAACAAGTGCACATTATGAAAGTTTGCCCGGCGAAACACTCAAAGGCACACGGATTGCCCTCGTAAGTTTTGTTAGTCTTGTTGGAGATTGTTTGGTCGAATTAAACTTTGATGTTATTTTCATACATATCAAGATCGAATAGATGGATTTTGTGAAAGTTTGCACGGCCAAACACTCCGAAAATGCGCGGGTTGCACTCTATCATCGCCCGGTCTCAATGGAGCTTGTTTCGCTCGATTTCGCTCTAGTGTAAATTTCATTCAAACCGGGATCCGAACAAGTGGACTTTATGAAAGTTTGCCCCAAAGCGAAACACTCCGAAGGCATAACGGATTGCCCTCGTAAGTGTCGTTAGTCTTGTTGGAGATTTTTTCGGTCGAATTCGCTTTGGTGTTATTTTCATACATATCATGATCCGAATTGGTGTATTTTGTGAAAGTTTGCTCATGGCAAGAAACACTCAGAAAAATGCGGGATGCACTCCTATGTTTAGCCGGTCTCATTGGGCTTGTTTGGCTCCATTTAAACTCAGGTGTTAATTTCATTCAAACGGGATCCGAACAAGTGGACTTTCTGAAAGTTTGCCGGGCGAAGCACTCCGAAGACACACCGGATTGCCCTCGTAAGTGTTGTTAGTCCGGTTGGAGCTTGTTTCGTTCAAATTCGATTTGATGTTAATTTCATACATATCAAGATCTGAATTGGTGTATTTTGTGAAAGTTTGCACTGGAGCGAAACACTCTGAAAATGTTGTTAGTCTTGTTGTTAGTCTTGTTGGAGCTCTGAAACACTTCGAAGACACATTGGATTGCCCTCGTAAGTGTTGTTAGTCTTGTTGGAGCTTGTTTCGGTCGAATTCGCTTTGACGTTAATTTCATACATATCAAGATCGAATAGGTGGATTTTGTGAAAGTTTGCACGAACAAAACACTCCAAAAAATGCACCGGGATGCACTCCTATGTTGTCACGGTCTCATTGGAACTAGTTTAAACTCGATTTACTCGATGAGGACATCTTCCTATTGACACAACTGCCATAAGTGATTCTTCTCAAGCACAACACGCGTTTACAGGACCTACTACTGGAGTGCTCGAGCATGTCTACTCAATTATAAAGGTGAATTCGTTCCTAAGTTTTTATACAAATGATTCACAGAATGGAATGCTATTTAATTCTTGTTATGATCTTATTGTCCTTAGGAACCAAGAGAAGAACCTCCAAATGCCAAGCTTATAAAGCACAATCATCATATCTTAAGTTGAACTTGGAATCAGCAAATTCATGGGTTCGGCCTCCTTGACATTATCAACTTCAAAACAACCATAACTTTTGATTCTGGTGGTTTCTAGGGAGCCCATAATTACTGCGTTTGAAAGATCTCAGAGTCTACTTTCCAATTGATCCAACCCAGTGCCAAATTCATCGTAGAAACAGCTTGAGGAATTCACCAAAAGTGTCACGGGCCAGAAACTCCAGGTGCTTTCGCCACCTTTCTTTTGGGCCCAAAAGCCCAGCATAACGCTAGGACAACTTCCTTGAAGCCCCCATAGAGTGCTGTTGCGTCCCTAGCTCCTCCTAGCTTGCCACTTACATCTATATATTGTTTTACTACCCCGCGTGCTTTAGTTTTGGGTTTTGTTTTATTTGATAGTTTAGCCATTGCTACTATTTTGAGTCTTCAGGGCGTGCTCAACAACCGCCCTAAAAAGCTCCTTGTTTGAGAACCCCAGCTTATCAATCTTTCATTCATATTGCAAATTTCAGATTGCTTTACCATTATTCTTGCTTGTTCTTGATTCTTCAGACTCCTTCAAACCGAATTTGACTTCAGTTCGGATTTGGTTGGGATCGGCTGAATTTTTAGTTGAATCTGTGCACCTTAGTGTTTTGGCCTAACTTCTACATATGAGCTCCAAATTGTGTGTTTGAATACTTGTTTTAAAGCTTAGAACAGTGCCATCATTTTGTTACATTGTGAGCAAGCTTGATTCGGTCATTCTCATGCCTTAATTACATGCTTAACTTTATTTGCATAGTTCTGGCTTGATTTTGGGTTTGTTTCTTCAATTTTGTGTTCTAGCTTTGTTCCTTTGAGTTGGTTGAGGTCAGTAGCATCTACAACCATAAAAGTTCCAAAATATCAGTGTACATACCTTTGGGAACCAATTCATCCTTCTTGAATACTTTTGATCCCAATTGGAGACTAGCAATTTGAAATTGCTTGAGACTGCTCACTTATGATACGTTGCACTATCATAACTCTTGTGATATCAAGTTAGGGATTCCAAAACTTTGCTCATACTAGTGTTGGCGAAAGTCACTAAAAAAGAAAGAAAGAGCCAAAAAGACCAAAAAGAAAAAAGAAAAAAAAGAGAATATGGTAGGCGGCCTACATTGATCAAAACCCTAATTTGTGTTTTGTCATTTTCAGATTGTGCAATTGTATTAAGTAGTGAGCAATCTTGTGCCCATTTACCTTTTACTGAAGCAATTTGCTAAGCGTCTCTCATAACTTATGCAACACGAGTTTTGGTGCTGAAATTATTCTTATTTGCTCATTCCATTGGTTGCATTAAGTTGCATTATCTTTGCGTGTGTGTTGCCTTGAAATTCACTTATATCTTTGAGATCGAAGCAACTAGGGCTTGTGAATTCTAGTTTGGATCATTACTTATCATTACAAAATCTAGAATTATCAGATTGCATAGAAATTAACATAGCCTACCAAGCTCCACATATTCTACCTCAAATGCGTTTGTTGGGGTCCTTGGCAATCGCTTTATCAAGCTTGGGAGAACTTTTGATACATCAGCGGCCGACAACTCTTCTTTGCATGGTAAGAACTTGTGAGAGCTTTGGTTAAAGTTTGAAAGTTGAGCGACTTTTGTCCACATCCTATGTAGTGATAGAACATTATACTTGTGATTTTGTTTCTTGTCTTCACTAACAATGGCAGGTTCTCGCGTCGTGGCGCTGAGATGCATGACATCCTAGGAAAGAGATAGTTCACCTCCAAGAATCTGAGGAGAGCGTCTGAGCATACCTTCAACACCACGGAAGGTACAACGACATCGCACATGTACCAAAAATAAGTTCTACGTACCCATTTTAGTGATAAATATGATCTGAAGGTTATCTTACATAGAATTAATTTATAGAACAATCATTTGATAAACATGAAATTCACAGGCATGATAAGGTTAGGGTTGTTACTAGTGGATTCTCTTGGATTTGCTGCTATTTGGTGGAATGATTATATGAGTAAAAATCGGGACATTCTAGCACATGGACAAGCCATGAAAATTTACGAGAGCTAGATTTGTCCTTCATATGTTGCCCGTCAATTCTGAAATGAATTGCAACATCTAAAACAAGGCCAGTAAAACAGTGGTGAGTACTACCGAAATTTCAACATAGATCTTTGCGTTAAGGTTAGAAGAGACCGAAAAGACTTCATATGAATAACTTTTATTTTGGACTAGATTTGACATTCGGATCATGATATCTTGTAAAGAATTCAATTCTTTGTCATGTTTACTTAATCTTTCACGAAGCTGAAAGAAAGAATCTGAGAGAAGACAATCAACCAAAATTCAAAGCTAACACAAGTTAAATGCTACTCTTTGTGGCATGCCTTTGCACCAAACACTGATCATGAGAGCATACACTGCGAGAATGTGAAAGAAATACAAGAAAATTTGAGTGAAGTAGAGGATAGCATATGTGACGATGATTCTACTAACACAATCAATCTATTTGGTTGGATTACATTTGTTGTTGTTCCATCGCTATTCAGTTACTTTTGAAGAAGGGCGCAACAAAAGCGAAATCGGCGTTATCGGTGAAAGTTTGATATTTCTACTTAGGAGGAAACTAATGACCATGGTACAGATCTGATTTTACAGCAGAAAGGATCAGAATTGGTGAGTATATTCCTACTATACATAACTCTTGTGAACTACCACCTTGTGCCTGATTGTAGAACCATATGACCCGAATTGCATGCTTATAATTTTGCTCATGTGGTGGTGATGACGCATAAAGGAGGTGATAGCTAGAATATCCCCCTACAGCTTGTTTTGTGCTATATCATGTTGAATAGAGCACGCTAGTTTGACTTGTGCTATGGACAAGATTTCTGAAATTTCATCTCTTAGGTCTTTGTCTAGCACCTATGCCTCTTTGTTTTAAATTCAATTTATTTGGTGAATATGGCATAGATGGCAAGTTTCTTGTTTACTAGAATATGCATAACTTTTGATAAACTTGATGAATTGAAGCTTGCTATTTTGGGCAATTCTAGTTGTGAGCAACAACTGGTTTTCATTGAGGCTCCATCAAATTTTCTTAATAAGTGTGATACCCACAGGTTCTTTGCCACATTGTTCAAATTTTAGTGCATTAACTTGTATTACAAATTGACATGTAAGTAGTTGATGCATGGAAGCCCATTAAAATTGTGTCACCATTGTTGGAATGTTTTGATATTGTTTGTTTACAATTTCTTGATATAGAATGATCCATGCTTGATGCCAAAACTTGTAGTCACTGCCCTAACAACATGTTCTTGAGCAGAGGCTCACAAAACATGAGTATTCTTTATCAAAGTCGAGGATAAAATATGCTTTACATATATTTGCAAATCAAGTTGCAAACTAAATCATGTTAATTTTGATGCTATATGCTTCACTTATAACCACGAATCAACTTGCGAATTGTGAGAAAAGGTTATTTGCTTAAATTTGATTTCTTCTTTTGTTGTTATGAAAATAAGCAGCGCCAAATCCAGAACAATGAAATATAGGATATATACATATATGCGGCGTACCGTTGTTCTTTTTGTTAGTTATTTCTTTTCGGCATGTCCAAAACCGAGGGCGGTTTTTCCTTCAAGAGGGAGGAAGCATCGAATAGTGCTAGCGCTCATCGAGCCATTATATGTTGGAAAGAAGTGTTGAGCTATATGGATAATTATCATGTGAATCCTCTAAATGTTTTCATGTCTTCAAAAATATATAAAGAGGCGGAGCTACTATTTTATTTAAATAAATGCAGGGATCTATATGAGAATGTTACATGCTGAAAGAGAGGCTAAAAGGTGGTGAGTCGGGGGCGACTCAAATTCAAGAAGGGAGGATGATGAGGACATCACTACTATGGATATGTCCACACCAAGTTGGACCAACTCCATCACATCACCCATGGGCCAAGAAGTGGAAGAGCTTGAGTCGAGGACAACTCAAATACAAGAAGGGGATGATGATGAGGACATCTTCCTATTGACACAACCACGCCAAGTGATTCTTCTCAAGCACAACAAGTTTTACAAAGACCTACTACTCGGTACTCGAGGCATGTCTACTCAATTATAAGGTTGAATTAGTTTCCTAAGTTTTTATACAAATGATTCACAGAATGGAATGCTATTTAATTCTTGTGATGATCTTGTGTCATTAGGAACCAAGAGGAATTTTCTCAAATACCAAAGCATAAAGCACAATCATCATATCTTAAGTTGAACTTGGAATCAGATTTAGCTCTGGTGTTAACTTCATTCAATCCGGGATCGAACAAGTGGACATTATGAAAGTTTGCCGAAGCGAAACACTCGAAGACACACGGATTGCCCTCGTAAGTGTTGTTAGTCTTGTTGGAGCTTGTTTTGATTGAATTCGCATTGATGTTAATTTCATACATATCAAGATCCGAATAGGTGGATTTTGTGAAAGCTTGCACGGGCGAAACACTCGAAAATGCGGGTTGCACTCCTCGTGTCGCGGTCTCATTGGAGCTTGTTTCGCTCGATTTCGCTCTGGTGTTAACTTCATTCAAGCGGGATCGAACAAGTGGACTTTATGAAAGTTTGCCCGAAGCGAAACACTCAGAAACACACACGGATTGCCCTCGTAAGTGTTGTTAGTCTTGTTGGAGCTTGTTTGGTCGAATTCGCTTTGATGTTAATTTCATACATATCAAGATCCGAATAGGTGGATTTTGTGAAAGGTTTGCACGGGCGAAACACTCGAAAATGAACACACCGGGTTGCACTCCTACGTGTCGCCGGTCTCATTGGAGCTTGTTTTAGCTCGATTTACGCTCTGGTGTTAACTTCATTCAAGCGGGATCGAACAAGTGGACATTATGAAAGTTTGCCCGAAGCGAAACACTCGAAGACACGGATTGCCCTCGTAAGTGTTGTTAGTCTTGTTGGAGCTTGTTTTGGTCGAATTCGCATTGATGTTAATTTCATACATATCAAGATCCGAATAGGTGGATTTTGTGAAAGTTTGCACGAAGCGAAACACTCGAAAATGCACGGGTTGCACTCCTCGTGTCGCCGGTCTCATTGGAGCTTGTTTAGCTCGATTTCGCTCTGGTGTTAACTTCATTCAAGCCGGGATCGAACAAGTGGACATTATGAAAGTTTGCCCCAAGCGAAACACTCGAAGAACACGGATTGCCCTCGTAAGTGTTGTTAGTCTTGTTGGAGCTTGTTTTGGTCGAATTCGCATTGATGTTAATTTCATACATATCAAGATCCGAATAGGTGGATTTTGTGAAAGCTTGCACGGAGGCGAAACACTCGAAAATGCACGGGTTGCACTCCTCGTGTCGCCGGTCTCATTGGAGCTTGTTTAGCTCGATTTAGCTCTGGTGTTAACTTCATTCAAGCGGGATCGAACAAGTGGACTTTATGAAAGTTTGCCCGGCGAAACACTCAGAAGACACCGGATTGCCCTCGTAAGTGTTGTTAGTCTTGTTGGAGCTTGTTTTGGTCGAATTCGCATTGATGTTAATTTCATACATATCAAGATCCGAATAGGTGGATTTTGTGAAAGCTTGCCGGGCGAAACACTCGAAAATGCACGGGTTGCACTCCTCGTGTCGCCGGTCTCATTGGAGCTTGTTTCGCTCGATTTAGCTCTGGTGTTAACTTCATTCAAGCGGGATCGAACAAGTGGACATTATGAAAGTTTGCCCGAAGCGAAACACTCGAAGACACACGGATTGCCCTCGTAAGTGTTGTTAGTCTTGTTGGAGCTTGTTTTGGTCGAATTCGCTTTGATGTTAATTTCATACATATCAAGATCGAATAGGTGGATTTTGTGAAAGTTTGCACGGGCGAAACACTCGAAAATGCGGGTTGCACTCCTCGTGTCGCGGTCTCATTGGAGCTTGTTTCGCTCGATTTCGCTCTGGTGTTAACTTCATTCAAGCGGGATCGAACAAGTGGACATTATGAAAGTTTGCCGGCGAAACACTCAGAAGACACACGGATTGCCCTCGTAAGTGTTGTTAGTCTTGTTGGAGCTTGTTTTGGTCGAATTCGCATTGATGTTAATTTCATACATATCAAGATCCGAATAGGTGGATTTTGTGAAAGCTTGCGGGGCGAAACACTCGAAAATGCGGGTTGCACTCCTCGTGTCGCCGGTCTCATTGGAGCTTGTTTCGCTCGATTTAGCTCTGGTGTTAACTTCATTCAAAGCGGGATCGAACAAGTGGACATTATGAAAGTTTGCCCGAGCGAAACACTCGAAGACACGGATTGCCCTCGTAAGTGTTGTTAGTCTTGTTGGAGCTTGTTTTGGTCGAATTCGCTTTGATGTTAATTTCATACATATCAAGATCCGAATAGGTGGATTTTGTGAAAGCTTGCAGGGGCGAAACACTCGAAAATGCACGGGTTGCACTCCTCGTGTCGCCGGTCTCATTGGAGCTTGTTTAGCTCGATTTACGCTCTGGTGTTAACTTCATTCAAGCGGGATCGAACAAGTGGACATTATGAAAGTTTGCCCGAAGCGAAACACTCGAAGACACACGGATTGCCCTCGTAAGTGTTGTTAGTCTTGTTGGAGCTTGTTTTGGTCGAATTCGCATTGATGTTAATTTCATACATATCAAGATCCGAATAGGTGGATTTTGTGAAAGCTTGCGGAGCGAAACACTCAAAAATGCACGGGTTGCACTCCTCGTGTCGCCGGTCTCATTGGAGCTTGTTTACGCTCGATTTAGCTCTGGTGTTAACTTCATTCAAACCGGGATCCGAACAAGTGGACATTATGAAAGTTTGCCCGGCGAAACACTCAGAAGACACCGGATTGCCCTCGTAAGTGTTGTTAGTCTTGTTGGAGCTTGTTTTGGTCGAATTCGCATTGATGTTAATTTCATACATATCAAGATCCGAATAGGTGGATTTTGTGAAAGCTTGCTCGGAATGAAACACTCAAAATGCGGGTTGCACTCCTCGTGTCGCCGGTCTCATTGGAGCTTGTTTACGCTCGATTTCGCTCTGGTGTTAACTTCATTCAAAGCGGGATCGAACAAGTGGACATTATGAAAGTTTGCCCGAAGCGAAACACTCGAAGACACGGATTGCCCTCGTAAGTGTTGTTAGTCTTGTTGGAGCTTGTTTGGTCGAATTAAGCATTGATGTTAATTTCATACATATCAAGATCCGAATAGGTGGATTTTGTGAAAGTTTGCGGGCGAAACACTCGAAAATGCAGGGTTGCACTCCTCGTGTCGCCGGTCTCATTGGAGCTTGTTTAAGCTCGATTTCGCTCTGGTGTTAACTTCATTCAAACCGGGATCGAACAAGTGGACATTATGAAAGTTTGCCCGAGCGAAACACTCAGAAGACACGGATTGCCCTCGTAAGTGTTGTTAGTCTTGTTGGAGCTTGTTTGGTCGAATTCGCTTTGATGTTAATTTCATACATATCAAGATCCGAATAGGTGGATTTTGTGAAAGTTTGCCGGGCGAAACACTCGAAAATGCAGGGTTGCACTCCTCGTGTCGCCGGTCTCATTGGAGCTTGTTTAGCTCGATTTCGCTCTGGTGTTAACTTCATTCAAACCGGGATCGAACAAGTGGACATTATGAAAGTTTGCCCGGCGAAACACTCGAAGACACACGGATTGCCCTCGTAAGTGTTGTTAGTCTTGTTGGAGCTTGTTTTGGTCGAATTCGCATTGATGTTAATTTCATACATATCAAGATCCGAATAGGTGGATTTTGTGAAAGCTTGCACGGGCGAAACACTCCGAAAATGCACGGGTTGCACTCCTCGTGTCGCCGGTCTCATTGGAGCTTGTTTAGCTCGATTTAAGCTCTGGTGTTAACTTCATTCAAAGCGGGATCGAACAAGTGGACATTATGAAAGTTTGCCCGAAGCGAAACACTCGAAGACACGGATTGCCCTCGTAAGTGTTGTTAGTCTTGTTGGAGCTTGTTTTGGTCGAATTCGCATTGATGTTAATTTCATACATATCAAGATCCGAATAGGTGGATTTTGTGAAAGTTTGCACGGGCGAAACACTCGAAAATGCAGCAGGTTGCACTCCTCGTGTCGCCGGTCTCATTGGAGCTTGTTTACGCTCGATTTAGCTCTGGTGTTAACTTCATTCAAAGCGGGATCGAACAAGTGGACATTATGAAAGTTTGCCCGAGCGAAACACTCGAAGACACGGATTGCCCTCGTAAGTGTTGTTAGTCTTGTTGGAGCTTGTTTTGGTCGAATTCGCTTTGATGTTAATTTCATACATATCAAGATCCGAATAGGTGGATTTTGTGAAAGTTTGCACGGGCGAAACACTCGAAAATGCACGGGTTGCACTCCTCGTGTCGCCGGTCTCATTGGAGCTTGTTTACGCTCGATTTCGCTCTGGTGTTAACTTCATTCAAAGCGGGATCGAACAAGTGGACATTATGAAAGTTTGCCCGAAGCGAAACACTCGAAGACACAGGATTGCCCTCGTAAGTGTTGTTAGTCTTGTTGGAGCTTGTTTTTGGTCGAATTCGCATTGATGTTAATTTCATACATATCAAGATCCGAATAGGTGGATTTTGTGAAAGCTTGCCGGGCGAAACACTCGAAAATGCCGGGTTGCACTCCTCGTGTCGCCGGTCTCATTGGAGCTTGTTTAGCTCGATTTACGCTCTGGTGTTAACTTCATTCAAGCCGGGATCGAACAAGTGGACATTATGAAAGTTTGCCCGAGCGAAACACTCGAAGACACACGGATTGCCCTCGTAAGTGTTGTTAGTCTTGTTGGAGCTTGTTTTCGGTTGAATTCGCTTTGATGTTAATTTCATACATATCAAGATCCGAATAGGTGGATTTTGTGAAAGCTTGCACGGGCGAAACACTCGAAAATGCACGGGTTGCACTCCTCGTGTCGCCGGTCTCATTGGAGCTTGTTTACGCTCGATTTAGCTCTGGTGTTAACTTCATTCAAAGCGGGATCGAACAAGTGGACATTATGAAAGTTTGCCCGAAGCGAAACACTCGAAGAACACACGGATTGCCCTCGTAAGTGTTGTTAGTCTTGTTGGAGCTTGTTTTGGTCGAATTCGCTTTGATGTTAATTTCATACATATCAAGATCCGAATAGGTGGATTTTGTGAAAGTTTGCACGGGCGAAACACTCGAAAATGCCGGGTTGCACTCCTCGTGTCGCCGGTCTCATTGGAGCTTGTTTACGCTCGATTTCGCTCTGGTGTTAACTTCATTCAAGCGGGATCGAACAAGTGGACATTATGAAAGTTTGCCGAAGCGAAACACTCGAAGACACACGGATTGCCCTCGTAAGTGTTGTTAGTCTTGTTGGAGCTTGTTTTGGTCGAATTAGCATTGATGTTAATTTCATACATATCAAGATCCGAATAGGTGGATTTTGTGAAAGTTTGCACGAAGGCGAAACACTCGAAAATGCGCAGGTTGCACTCCTCGTGTCGCCGGTCTCATTGGAGCTTGTTTAGCTCGATTTCGCTCTGGTGTTAACTTCATTCAAAGCGGGATCGAACAAGTGGACATTATGAAAGTTTGCCCCAAGCGAAACACTCAGAAGACACCGGATTGCCCTCGTAAGTGTTGTTAGTCTTGTTGCCCTCGGGTTGTCTCGTGTCGCCGGTCTCATTGGAGTGTTGTTAACTTCATTCAAGCGGGATCGTGGACATTATGAAAGTTTGCCCGAAGCGACTCAGAAGACACACGGATTGCCCTCGTAAGTGTTGTTAGTCTTGTTGGAGCTTGTTTTTCGAATTCGCATTGATGTTAATTTCATACATATCAAGATCGAATAGGTGGATTTTGTGAAAGCTTGCACGGGCGAAACACTCGAAAATGCGGGTTGCACTCCTCGTGTCGCCGGTCTCATTGGAGCTTGTTTCGCTCGATTTCGCTCTGGTGTTAACTTCATTCAAGCGGGATCGAACAAGTGGACATTATGAAAGTTTGCCCGAAGCGAAACACTCGAAGACACGGATTGCCCTCGTAAGTGTTGTTAGTCTTGTTGGAGCTTGTTTTTGGTCGAATTCGCATTGATGTTAATTTCATACATATCAAGATCCGAATAGGTGGATTTTGTGAAAGTTTGCGGGCGAAACACACTCGAAAATGCGGGTTGCACTCCTCGTGTGCATGGTCTCATTGGAGCTTGTTTCGCTCGATTTAGCTCTGGTGTTAACTTCATTCAAACCGGGATCGAACAAGTGGACATTATGAAAGTTTGCCCGAAGCGAAACACTCGAAGACACACGGATTGCCCTCGTAAGTGTTGTTAGTCTTGTTGGAGCTTGTTTTGGTCGAATTCGCATTGATGTTAATTTCATACATATCAAGATCGAATAGGTGGATTTTGTGAAAGCTTGCAGGGCGAAACACTCGAAAATGCCGGGTTGCACTCCTCGTGTCGCCGGTCTCATTGGAGCTTGTTTAGCTCGATTTCGCTCTGGTGTTAACTTCATTCAAGCGGGATCGAACAAGTGGACTTTATGAAAGTTTGCCCGAAGCGAAACACTCCGAAGACACACGGATTGCCCTCGTAAGTGTTGTTAGTCTTGTTGGAGCTTGTTTCGGTCGAATTCGCATTGATGTTAATTTCATACATATCAAGATCGAATAGGTGGATTTTGTGAAAGCTTGCAGGGCGAAACACTCGAAAATGCACCGGGTTGCACTCCTCGTGTCGCCGGTCTCATTGGAGCTTGTTTACTTCTCGATTTGGTTCTGGTGTTAATTTCATTCAAACCGGGATCCGAACAAGTGGACATTATGAAAGTTTGCCCGAAGCGAAACACTCGAAGACACACGGATTGCCCTCGTAAGTGTTGTTAGTCTTGTTGGAGCTTGTTTCGGTCGAATTCGCTTTGATGTTAATTTCATACATATCAAGATCCGAATAGGTGGATTTTGTGAAAGCTTGCCTGGGCGAAACACTCCGAAAATGCACGGGTTGCACTCCTCGTGTCGCCGGTCTCATTGGAGCTTGTTTAGCTCGATTTCGCTCTGGTGTTAACTTCATTCAAAGCGGGATCGAACAAGTGGACATTATGAAAGTTTGCCCGAAGCGAAACACTCGAAGACACACCAGATTGCCCTCGTAAGTGTTGTTAGTCTTGTTGGAGCTTGTTTCGGTCGAATTCGCATTGATGTTAATTTCATACATATCAAGATCCGAATAGGTGGATTTTGTGAAAGCTTGCACCAGAGCGAAACATTCCGAAAATGCTGCGGGTTGCACTCCTACGTGTCGCCGGTCCCATTGGAGCTTGTTTCACTCGATTTCGCTCTGGTGTTAATTTCATTCAAGCGGGATCGAACAAGTGGACATTATGAAAGTTTGCCCGAAGCGAAACACTCGAAGACACGGATTGCCCTCGTAAGTGTTGTTAGTCTTGTTGGAGCTTGTTTTGGTCGAATTCGCATTGATGTTAATTTCATACATATCAAGATCCGAATAGGTGGATTTTGTGAAAGCTTGCCGAGGCGAAACACTCAGAAAATGCACGGGTTGCACTCCTCGTGTCGCCGGTCTCATTGGAGCTTGTTTAGCTCGATTTCGCTCTGGTGTTAATTTCATTCAAGCGGGATCGAACAAGTGGACATTATGAAAGTTTGCCCGGCGAAACACTCAGAAGACACCGGATTGCCCTCGTAAGTGTTGTTAGTCTTGTTGGAGCTTGTTTTGGATCGAATTCGCATTGATGTTAATTTCATACATATCAAGATCCGAATAGGTGGATTTTGTGAAAGCTTGCCGGGGGCGAAACACTCGAAAATGCAGGTTGCACTCCTACGTGTCGCCGGTCTCATTGGAGCTTGTTTACGCTCGATTTCGCTCTGGTGTTAACTTCATTCAAGCGGGATCGAACAAGTGGACATTATGAAAGTTTGCCGGCGAAACACTCGAAGACACCCGGATTGCCCTCGTAAGTGTTGTTAGTCTTGTTGGAGCTTGTTTTGGTCGAATTCGCATTGATGTTAATTTCATACATATCAAGATCCGAATAGGTGGATTTTGTGAAAGTTTGCACGGGCGAAACACTCGAAAATGCACGGGTTGCACTCCTCGTGTCGCCGGTCTCATTGGAGCTTGTTTAGCTCGATTTCGCTCTGGTGTTAACTTCATTCAAACGGGATCGAACAAGTGGACATTATGAAAGTTTGCCCGAAGCGAAACACTCGAAGACACACCGGATTGCCCTCGTAAGTGTTGTTAGTCTTGTTGGAGCTTGTTTTGGTCGAATTCGCATTGATGTTAATTTCATACATATCAAGATCCGAATAGGTGGATTTTGTGAAAGCTTGCAGGGGGCGAAACACTCGAAAATGCACGGGTTGCACTCCTCGTGTCGCCGGTCTCATTGGAGCTTGTTTAGCTCGATTTAGCTCTGGTGTTAACTTCATTCAAGCGGGATCGAACAAGTGGACATTATGAAAGTTTGCCCGGCGAAACACTCGAAGACACTGCGGATTGCCCTCGTAAGTGTTGTTAGTCTTGTTGGAGCTTGTTTTGGTCGAATTCGCATTGATGTTAATTTCATACATATCAAGATCCGAATAGGTGGATTTTGTGAAAGTTTGCCGGGGCGAAACACTCGAAAATGCGGGTTGCACTCCTCGTGTCGCCGGTCTCATTGGAGCTTGTTTAGCTCGATTTAAGCTCTGGTGTTAACTTCATTCAAGCGGGATCGAACAAGTGGACATTATGAAAGTTTGCCCGAAGCGAAACACTCAGAAGACACCGGATTGCCCTCGTAAGTGTTGTTAGTCTTGTTGGAGCTTGTTTTGGTCGAATTCGCTTTGATGTTAATTTCATACATATCAAGATCCGAATAGGTGGATTTTGTGAAAGTTTGCACGAGGCGAAACACTCGAAAATGCAGGGTTGCACTCCTCGTGTCGCCGGTCTCATTGGAGCTTGTTTATTTCGATTTAGCTCTGGTGTTAACTTCATTCAAACCGGGATCGAACAAGTGGACATTATGAAAGTTTGCCCAAGCGAAACACTCGAAGACACACGGATTGCCCTCGTAAGTGTTGTTAGTCTTGTTGGAGCTTGTTTTGGTCGAATTCGCTTTGATGTTAATTTCATACATATCAAGATCCGAATAGGTGGATTTTGTGAAAGCTTGCTCGGGGCGAAACACTCGAAAATGCAGGGTTGCACTCCTCGTGTCATGGTCTCATTGGAGCTTGTTTCGCTCGATTTCGCTCTGGTGTTAACTTCATTCAAACCGGGATCCGAACAAGTGGACATTATGAAAGTTTGCCCCGAAGCGAAACACTCCGAAGACACACCGGATTGCCCTCGTAAGTGTTGTTAGTCTTGTTGGAGCTTGTTTTGGTCGAATTCGCTTTGATGTTAATTTCATACATATCAAGATCCGAATAGGTGGATTTTGTGAAAGTTTGCACCGGAGCGAAACACTCCGAAAATGCACCGGGTTGCACTCCTACGTGTCGCCGGTCTCATTGGAGCTTGTTTGGCTCGATTTCGGTCTGGTGTTAACTTCATTCAAACCGGGATCCGAACAAGTGGACATTATGAATGTTTGCCACGAAGCGAAACACTCCGAAGACACACCGGATTGCCCTCGTAAGTGTTGTTAGTCTTGTTGGAGATTGTTTCGGTCGAATTCGCTTTGATGTTAATTTCATACATATCAAGATCCGAATAGGTGGATTTTGTGAAAGCTTGCGGGCGAAACACTCGAAAATGCGGGTTGCACTCCTCGTGTCGCCGGTCTCATTGGAGCTTGTTTAAGCTCGATTTCGCTCTGGTGTTAACTTCATTCAAACCGGGATCGAACAAGTGGACATTATGAAAGTTTGCCGAAGCGAAACACTCAGAAGACACGGATTGCCCTCGTAAGTGTTGTTAGTCTTGTTGGAGCTTGTTTTGGTCGAATTCGCTTTGATGTTAATTTCATACATATCAAGATCCGAATAGGTGGATTTTGTGAAAGCTTGCACATTGGAGGCGAAACACTCGAAAATGATTTTGGGTTGCACTCCTCGTGTCGTGTCGGCGGTCTCATTGGAGCTTGTTTAAGCTCGATTTAGCTCTGGTGTTAACTTCATTCAAAGCGGGATCGAACAAGTGGACATTATGAAAGTTTGCCCCGGCGAAACACTCGAAGACACACCGGATTGCCCTCGTAAGTGTTGTTAGTCTTGTTGGAGCTTGTTTGGTCGAATTCGCATTGATGTTAATTTCATACATATCAAGATCCGAATAGGTGGATTTTGTGAAAGCTTGCAGGGGCGAAACACTCGAAAATGCACGGGTTGCACTCCTCGTGTCGCCGGTCTCATTGGAGCTTGTTTACGCTCGATTTCGCTCTGGTGTTAACTTCATTCAAAGCGGGATCGAACAAGTGGACATTATGAAAGTTTGCCCGAAGCGAAACACTCGAAAGACACGGATTGCCCTCGTAAGTGTTGTTAGTCTTGTTGGAGCTTGTTTTGGTCGAATTCGCTTTGATGTTAATTTCATACATATCAAGATCCGAATAGGTGGATTTTGTGAAAGCTTGCACGGGCGAAACACTCGAAAATGCACGGGTTGCACTCCTCGTGTCGCCGGTCTCATTGGAGCTTGTTTTAGCTCGATTTAGCTCTGGTGTTAACTTCATTCAAACGGGATCGAACAAGTGGACATTATGAAAGTTTGCCCGGCGAAACACTCGAAGACACACGGATTGCCCTCGTAAGTGTTGTTAGTCTTGTTGGAGCTTGTTTTGGTCGAATTCGCTTTGATGTTAATTTCATACATATCAAGATCGAATAGGTGGATTTTGTGAAAGTTTGCACGGGGCGAAACACTCGAAAATGCGGGTTGCACTCCTCGTGTCGCCGGTCTCATTGGAGCTTGTTTACGCTCGATTTAGCTCTGGTGTTAACTTCATTCAAGCGGGATCGAACAAGTGGACATTATGAAAGTTTGCCCGGCGAAACACTCAAGAAGACACCGGATTGCCCTCGTAAGTGTTGTTAGTCTTGTTGGAGCTTGTTTGGTCGAATTCGCATTGATGTTAATTTCATACATATCAAGATCGAATAGGTGGATTTTGTGAAAGCTTGCACGGGCGAAACACTCGAAAATGCACGGGTTGCACTCCTCGTGTCGCCGGTCTCATTGGAGCTTGTTTAGCTCGATTTAGCTCTGGTGTTAACTTCATTCAAACCGGGATCGAACAAGTGGACATTATGAAAGTTTGCCCGGCGAAACACTCAGAAGACTGCCGGATTGCCCTCGTAAGTGTTGTTAGTCTTGTTGGAGCTTGTTTTGATTCGAATTCGCATTGATGTTAATTTCATACATATCAAGATCCGAATAGGTGGATTTTGTGAAAGTTTGCACGGGCGAAACACTCGAAAATGCACGGGTTGCACTCCTACGTGTCGCCGGTCTCATTGGAGCTTGTTTAGCTCGATTTCGCTCTGGTGTTAACTTCATTCAAAGCGGGATCGAACAAGTGGACATTATGAAAGTTTGCCCAGCGAAACACTCGAAGACACGGATTGCCCTCGTAAGTGTTGTTAGTCTTGTTGGAGCTTGTTTTGGTCGAATTAGCATTGATGTTAATTTCATACATATCAAGATCCGAATAGGTGGATTTTGTGAAAGTTTGCACCGTAGCGAAACACTCGAAAATGCACCGGGTTGCACTCCTACGTGTCGCCGGTCTCAATGGAGCTTGTTTCGCTCGCTTACGCTCTGGTGTTAACTTCATTCAACCCGGGATCGGAACAAGTGGACATCATGAAAGTTTGCCCCGAAGCGAAACACTACGAAGACACACCAGATTGCCCTCGTAAGTGTTGTTAGTCTTGTTGGAGCTTGTTTCGATCGAATTCGCATTGATGTTAATTTCATACATATCAAGATCGAATAGGTGGATTTTGTGAAAGTTTGCACGGGCGAAACACTCGAAAATGCACGGGTTGCACTCCTCGTGTCGCCGGTCTCATTGGAGCTTGTTTACGCTCGATTTAGCTCTGGTGTTAACTTCATTCAAGCGGGATCGAACAAGTGGACATTATGAAAGTTTGCCCGAGCGAAACACTCGAAGACACACGGATTGCCCTCGTAAGTGTTGTTAGTCTTGTTGGAGCTTGTTTTGGTCGAATTAGCATTGATGTTAATTTCATACATATCAAGATCCGAATAGGTGGATTTTGTGAAAGTTTGCCGGGCGAAACACTCGAAAATGCACGGGTTGCACTCCTCGTGTCGCCGGTCTCATTGGAGCTTGTTTCGCTCGATTTACGCTCTGGTGTTAACTTCATTCAAGCGGGATCGAACAAGTGGACATTATGAAAGTTTGCCCGAAGCGAAACACTCAGAAGACACGGATTGCCCTCGTAAGTGTTGTTAGTCTTGTTGGAGCTTGTTTTGGTCGAATTCGCATTGATGTTAATTTCATACATATCAAGATCCGAATAGGTGGATTTTGTGAAAGTTTGCACGGGCGAAACACTCGAAAATGCACGGGTTGCACTCCTCGTGTCGCCGGTCTCATTGGAGCTTGTTTAGCTCGATTTAGCTCTGGTGTTAATTTCATTCAAGCGGGATCGAACAAGTGGACTTTATGAAAGTTTGCCCGAAGCGAAACACTCGAAGACACACGGATTGCCCTCGTAAGTGTTGTTAGTCTTGTTGGAGCTTGTTTTGGTCGAATTCGCATTGATGTTAATTTCATACATATCAAGATCCGAATAGGTGGATTTTGTGAAAGCTTGCACGGGCGAAACACTCAGAAAATGCACGGGTTGCACTCCTACGTGTCGCCGGTCTCATTGGAGCTTGTTTACGCTCGATTTAGCTCTGGTGTTAACTTCATTCAAGCGGGATCGAACAAGTGGACATTATGAAAGTTTGCCCGAGCGAAACACTCGAAGACACACGGATTGCCCTCGTAAGTGTTGTTAGTCTTGTTGGAGCTTGTTTTGGTCGAATTCGCATTGATGTTAATTTCATACATATCAAGATCCGAATAGGTGGATTTTGTGAAAGCTTGCACGGGCGAAACACTCGAAAATGCGGGTTGCACTCCTCGTGTCGCCGGTCTCATTGGAGCTTGTTTAAGCTCGATTTAGCTCTGGTGTTAATTTCATTCAAAGCGGGATCGAACAAGTGGACATTATGAAAGTTTGCCCGGCGAAACACTCAGAAGACACCGGATTGCCCTCGTAAGTGTTGTTAGTCTTGTTGGAGCTTGTTTTGGTCGAATTCGCATTGATGTTAATTTCATACATATCAAGATCCGAATAGGTGGATTTTGTGAAAGTTTGCACGGGCGAAACACTCGAAAATGCCGGGTTGCACTCCTCGTGTCGCGGTCTCATTGGAGCTTGTTTACGCTCGATTTACGCTCGGTGTTAATTTCATTCAAACCGGGATCGAACAATTATGAAAGTTTCGAAACACTCGAAGACACGGATTGCCCTCGTAAGTGTTGTTAGTCTTGTTGGAGCTTGTTTTGGTCGAATTCTGCTTTGATGTTAATTTCTTTTCGATGAGAAAATAGGCGAAACACTCAAAAATGCGTTGATTTGGTGGAGGGCGTCGAAGTTGGCGGCCCGACTAGTTGGCGAACTACGGCGTTGCGTTAATATGGCGACGGTACACCACCCTCTGAAGGTTATTGATCTCTGCGAAGCGCGACCAACCTGACCACGAAGGTCTTTGTTCCTGCAAGCAATCGAAGAACCAGCAAGAACAAGAGATAACAAGCAACTCAATTGCGAATATGATTGTAGATTGGTTCGAAGCAAGAACACTTTCGAAATTGGGGTTCGATGACAAGTAGGCAGGCGGTCTAGTCGACCGCTTGAGTACAAGCGGTAGCAATGGCTAAACCTAATCAAACAAAACCCAAACCCTAATTATGGTGGCGGCTGGCTATTTATAGTCCAAGGCATGCAGCACCAGGCCTTAACATGGGCCTAACTAATACAACTCGGATTAGAAGACCCGCAGCCCAAACTGACTCGGACAGGAAAAGTAGTCTCCATTGTTTTGCAGTTTCCGTTGACTCGGAAGGAATTTGAAGGTGATTTCAGATCCGTTTGAAGAGAACGAGCAGATCTTTCAATCCTGTACTCGTGGGCCTCCAGAAGTACTCTAGATCAAAAGTTATGAATGTTTGAAGTTGATGCTGTCTGCGAGTCGAATCTGACTTGGAGTTCCTTCAAGCCTCCGACTTGGATTCGAGTCTCTTTAAGCTTGGTGGCTCTTCTCCTAGTTCCTAATAAGAATAACATGATCACAAGAATTAAATAGCAATCCATTCACTATGTCATTAGTAGGAACACTTAGGAGCGACTTCACACGATAATTTAATTTGCGTTACGAGCTCAAGTGAGCGGTCCTTGTAAAACAGGTTCATTAGATGAGTGTGGTTGTATGGGTGGTTGTATCCGTTGTGGAGATGTCCTCATCATCCTCCCCTCTTGAAATGGAGTAGTCCTCGACTCAAGCTCATCTTCATCACCCATATGCGGCTTCAAATCAGCAACATTGAAAGAATTGCTTACGCTTTGTAGTCTGCGAGGCAAATCAAGCTTGCATGCATTATCATTTATCTTAGCAATTACTTTAAAAGGACCATCAGCTCTAGGCATCAATTTAGACTTTACGCAAATCAGAAACCTATCCTTTCTCAAGTGCAACCAAACAAGATCTCCAGGTTCAAAAGTTAATTCCTTTCTACCCTGATTACCAGCAACTCTATATTTAGTATTCATATGCTCAATATTATCTTTAGTAGTCTCATGCAATTTCAGCACAAATTCAGCACGTTGAGCAGCATCTAAATTTACTCTTTCGAGAACATGGTAAAGGTAAAATATCAATGGGTGCACGAGTTGAAACCATATACCACGGAAAGAGTCATTTTGGTAGTAGAATGCAATGGCGGTTGTAGGCAAACTCTACATGAGGTAGGCACTCTTCCCACATCTTCAAATTCTTCTTCAAAATAGCTCTCAACATTGTAGACAACGTTAGGTTGGCGACTTCCGTCAGCCATCGGTTTGAGGATGACATGTAGTAGAAAACAAGAGCTTGGTACCCAGTTTCTTCCAGCGTCCATAAAAATGACTCAAAAATTTAGCATCTCGATCGATACAATTGTGGAAGGCACTCCATGTGGCGAACTATCTCACTGAAAAACAAATCAGCAATGTTTGTAGCATCATCGCTCTTATGACAAGGTATAAAATGTGCCATCTTAGAAAACCTATCACGACAACAAATATACTATCCCTCCCCTCTTTGTTCTAGGTAGGCCTAAAACAAAATCCATTGAAATATCCTCCCATGGAACACTAGGAGCAGGAAGAGGCATATATAAACCATGTGGGTTCAGTCGTGACTTAGCTTTATTGCAAGTAGAACAGCGAGAGACATAGCGCTCTACATCGAGCCTCATCTTGGGCCAATAAAAATGGTTGGCCAACACATCTTCTGTTTTCTTCACACCAAAGTGACCCATCAGTCCTCCTCCATGTGCTTCTGAAGCAACAACAAGCAAACAGATCATTTGGAATGCATAGCTTGTTAGAGCGAAACACAAAGCCATCATTAACAATGAATTTATTCAGACTCTTCCTTCCTTACAATTTAGCAAAACATCTTTAAAATCAGCATCAAGCGCATATTGCTCTTTAATCGTTTCCAAACCAAAGATTTTAGAGTCTAGTTGTGAAAGCATGGTATATCGTCGAGATAAAGCATCGGCAATAACATTATCCTTCCCTTCTTGTGTTTGATAACATAAGGAAAAGACTCAATGAATTCTACCCATGCGGCATGCCTACGGTTCAACTTATTTTGGCTCTGAATGTGCTTCAAAGATTCATGATCGAGTGTATAACAAACTCTTTGGGCCACAAATAATGTTGCCAAGTCTCTAATGTTGAACTAGTGCATACAATTCCTTATCATAAGTTGAATAGTTCAAAGCGAGGCCGAGATAATTTCTCACTGAAATAAGCAACGGGCTTACCTTCTTGGATCAGCACGCCTCCAATCCCAATACCACTAGCATCACACTCAAGTTCAAAAGTCTTACCAAAGTCTGGAAGTTGGAGCAGTGGTGCATGAGTCAACTTCTCTTTCAACAAATCAAAGGCATCTTCATGTGACTTGCCCCATTGAAAGCCACGCCTTTCTTGCACAACTCATTTAGCGGTGCGGCAATTGTCTTGAAATCTTTCACGAAGCGGCGATAGAACCTGCAAGGCCAAGGAAACTCCGCTTTTGTGTGACCGTTTTAGAAGTCGGCCAACTCTGAATTGCCTCAACCTTGGCGATCAACTTCAATTCCTGTGGAGTAACAACATAGCCAAGAAAAAGCAACTTCGTCGATTGCAAAATGTGCACTTCTCAAGGTTACCAAGCAAGCGTGCATCTCGTAAAGCATTAAAACAGCACGCAAATGAGCAAGATGTTCATCTAATGATTTGCTATAGATCAAGATATCATCAAAATATACCACCACAAATTTACCAATGAAAGCACATAAAACTTCATTCATTAGTCTCATGAAAGTGCTAGGTGTGTTAGTCAATCAAAAGGCATCACTAACCACTCATATAGACCGAACTTAGTTTTGAAAGCTGTTTTCCATTCATCTCCTAATTTCATGCGGTTTGGTGGTAACCACTCATAAATCAACCTTAGAGAACACAGTAGAGCCACTTAATTCATCAAGCATATCATCTAACCTAGGAATAGGATGGCGATATCTAATTGTAATGTTATTGATTGCTCTACAATCCACACATGCGCCATGATCCATCCTTCTTAGGAACTAAAAAGCTGGAACGACACAAGGACTAAGAGATTCACATACGTACCCTTTGTCAAGCAATTCTTGCACTTGGCGTTGTATCTCCTTAGTTTCTTGGATTAGTCCTATATGGCGCTCGATTGGGCAAAGATGCTCGAGGAATGAGGTCAATCGATGCTCAATTCCTCGAATTGGTGGCAAGCCGGGAGGATGTCCTTGGGAAAAACATCAGCATACTCACGCAAAAGGTTAGTCACGGCGAGGAGGCAAAAGCAACAAGTATCTTCTCAAGTGAGAACAATGCATCCTTGCAAACTAAGGCATAACAAAGCAGATTCATCAACAAGTAGTTCCTTCACATCAGATTTGGCGGTGAAAACATGCACCTTTCAACTTAATCTCATTTTTGTTATCACAAGCAGAACTAGAAGTTTTCTTTTTAGCATTTTCATCAATCTTTTGCTTACTAGCTCTAGCAATGTCCTCCTTAAGAATGGAATCAGGGGTCATAGGATGCAATACAATCTTCCTTCCTTATGCACAAAAGAATCTTGGTTGGTTCTACCATCATGCACAGAACTTTTATCATATTGCCATGGTCTACCTAACAATATAGAACATGCTTGCATAGATGCGACATCACATTCAGCAAAATCATGGTAGGAACCAATAGCAAATTGTACTCTCACCAAGCGTGTAACCTTAACCTTATCAATGTTGTTGAACCATTGAACATAGTAGAAATTTGAGGTGCGGTCTTGTCTCCAAAAGCTTCTCCACCATGTCCAAGCTTGCAAGGTTGTTGCAACTTCCTCCGTCAATGATCACCACGACATGATCGCTCCTTGATGACACACTTGGTTTGGAGCAGGTTGTCTTGCTGATTTTAGTCGGCCTTTTCAATCTGGACACTCAATGCCTGTTGTACAATGAGGCTCTCATAATGGTCAGCATGGTTGGCCTCAATGTGATCTTCTGGTCTTGATCATCTCCGCTCCTGCATTGTCGGTTTGCAAGCATAGCATATGTTTCTTCATCAAATCACTAGCGAAGAATACTCACCATTGTCTCGCACAATCAGCTGCGCTTGCTCGGGCATTGACTCCTCATGTGACCATACCCTTTGCATTGATGACATTGCATCCCTCGTCTCTCGATCGAAACAGCAAAGCGAGCTCTGGCGGGGCGTAGTGCGATTTTGTTACCTCAAAGCCTTGGCTTTTCGGCGGCGAGATGGAGGTCGGTTCTTGTTGTTGTTGGAGGGCGGTGCGGTCGGTTGTCTTGTTGTTGTAGATGGAGCTCGTGTTGACCAAGTGTTAGCACGACTGCGGGAACATTAGTTCTCGTGCTAGACCACTTGCGTCGTCCTGCACTTCTCTTTCGGCATGGCAAGCAAGATGAAACAAGCGAGTGATTGAATTATATTCCTTGTAACTAAGAAAATCATAAATCTCACGGTTCAGCCCTCCCATAAATCTAGCCATAGCGACCTCCTCGAGACTCCTCTATACCACAGTATAACATACCCATTTGTAATTCTGATAGTATTCCTCTACACTCTTACTATCTTGCCTAAGCAAGCTGAAGCTTATTCAACAAATCCTTATTTGGTAAAAGAGGAACAAATCTAGCTCGCATGATTCTTTTCAAATCAACCCGGTTTTGTGCGGCATCGGGATTCTTCGTCGAATCTCACTCCACCAAGCGAAGCAAAATCGGTGAACTCACTAGTGGCGGCTCTAACTCTTTTGTTTTCGGGATACTCATGACATGCAAACTTTTGTTATTGACTAATTCCCATGTGAGGTATGCATCGGGATCATATTTACCATCAAAAGGAGGTATGGTAAACTTAACCTTACCAGCGAATCATCATAGTCACGTACCTCTCATGCAAGGCGCAAAGGACCCATACCATGCCGATTGCGGTGAAGTTGGCCGTCTTGAGTCTTCCTCAAGCTCAAAGTCGGCGGCGTAGTCATCGGCGTTCTCATCCACCTCGCTGCCCAACACACCATTACCGCGTGCCACGGGAGGTACTCGGCCCATGCTCTCAAAGCGCCGCAAAACCTCCGTCAAGTTGGTATTGATGGTGCCAGCAGAATCCTCAAATTTGTCGACTGGCGTTGGTGTCATCTGAGCCTTCTCCACATCGGCCGCTCATTTACCACGCACATCACCGCCGAGGCCCTCTGCATGCAGCTTGACTTGGCGCTCGAAATGTTGAATGATTCCCAGAAGTGCGAGGGAATCTTGTCCATCATTGCTTTCATTGTTCTGACATGGTTAGAAAACAAAAGAACAAACAATTGCGGGAAAAAGGCTTTGTCTCTCAACTCTCAACTTGTATCACCAAGTTCTTACAGTTCTTACCAAGCCTTAGCAGGAGGTGTCGTGACCGCAAGTCAAAAATCTCTGGAGAGGTGGTGTCAGGTGCCAAGCATAAGAGCACAGTAAGTTGTAGTTTTTTACGTGGAGCTATAGGTGGTGGCAATTGTAGCAAAGGATAGCTCGTACCACAATAGTCACAACAAGTTGAATAAGCGTTCCACGACAGTATGGTGCTGGTCCTAGCCTCAACCACACTAGAGCGAGCCTAATCACCAGCGATGCCACAGAAATGTTCTCAACACAAAGCAAAGCAGCTAGGGCTCCTTTTTTTGTTTGGGGCCCCAAAGCTGAATAACAGACTCATAAGGACTCCAAACAATACTCACCACACACACTTTTTTTTTTGACCAAGGGTATAAAGGTAATTAAAAGATACTCTCTCTCTCTCTAAACTTTGGTTTGCAATTGATCTAGTCACGGCTTTTGAAAATTGCACTTGCCTTTTTCTTCTCGTCTGTGATCGGCGAACACTTAGCGACCAGTTTGTTGCAGATGAGGCGAGCACTCGGCGACCGATATCTGTGATGAAGGCGAGCACAGGCTGACTGGCGAGCCACGGCGAGCAGAGCGCGGGTGAGCAAGCACTTGCACTGGCGAGAAATAGCACTTGCGGCAGGCGAGCACTCGGCGAGCCGAGCTTTTCGCGGAGGCGAGCGAGCCTTTGCCTGCGATGGCGAGCACTCGGCGAAACCTTTGCTGACAGCGAGCACTCGGGCGAGCCGCGACACCTGCGACCGCCGCGAGCACTTTCGGCGAAACCTTGCCTGCCAGCGACCGGGCGAGCACTTTTCGGGTGAAACCTTACCGCGAGCAAGTGCCAAGCGATGGCGGCAGTCTTACGAAGGTACTCTTGTTTCTCCTTTTTTTGGATCGATATCTACTAAGGACTCGACTCAATTCGAAAGCATAGCTGTGATCAAAAGCGTGACTCGAACTTGAAACTCTAAGGGTAGAAACCAAAAACCAGCAACCAACTCGGCGAAGCAACCAGTGAATTCAACAAGAGGAGAACTTCTTGATAAAAGCAAGGCACAAAAAGTCTTGGGACGGAGGAACAAATCTTGTTTTTGGTGGGGCAAATTTTACGGACTCTAGGTAGAAAGCATAAATTGATAGGAGATCTCACCGAGCAACCTTGAGCTCGATACCACTTGATATGGACTAGGCGTCCCAATCTTTCGATGAGAATAGGTAGCGTCGATTTGGTGGAGGGCGAAGTTGGCGGCCCGACTACAACGAACGGCGATGTTGCGCCTATAGCGACTGAAGGTTATTACACCAACTGACCACGAAGGTCTTTGTTCCTGCAAGCAATCGAAGAACCAGCAAGAACAAGAGATAACAAGCAACTCAATTGCGAATATGAATGTAGATTGGTTCGAAGCAAGAACACTCGAAATTGGGGTTCGATGAACAAGTAGGCAGGCGGTCTAGTCGACCTTGCTTGCAGTACAAGCGGTAGCAATGGCTAACCTTAATCAAACAAAACCCAAACCCTAATTATGGTGGCGGCTGGCTATTTATAGTCCAAGGCATGCAGCACCAGGCCTTAACATGGGCCTAACTAATACAACTCGGATTAGAAGACCCGCAGCCCAAACTGACTCGGACAGGAAAAGTAGTCTCCATTGTTTTGCAGTTTCCCGTTGACTCGGAAGGAATTTTAAGGTGATTTCAGATCCGTTTGAAAGAGAACGAGCAGATCTTTCAATCCTGTACTCGTGGGCCTCCAGAAGTGCTCCAGATCAAAAGTTATGAATGTTTGAAGTTGATACTGTCTACGAGTCCGAATCTGACTTGGAGTTCCTTCAAGCCTCCGACTTGGATTCGAGTCTCTTTGCGCTTGGTGGCTCTTCTCCCTGGTTCCTAATAAGAATAACATGATCACAAGAATTAAATAGCATTCCATTCACTATGTCATTTGTAGGAACACTTAGAAAGCGACTTCACTGATAATTTAATTTGCGTGCATGAGCTCGAGTAAGCGGTCCTTGAAACGGGTTTTGGGGAAGTTTGGTTAAGTATGGGTGGTTGTATCCGTTGTGGAATGGAGATGTCCTCATCGGGATCCAGCAAGTGGACTTTATGAATGTTAGCCTCGAGCGAAACACTCCGAGACACACGGATTGCCCTCGTGCGTGTTGTTAGTCTTGTTGGAGCTTGTTTGGTCAAATTCACTTTGATGTTAATTTCATACATATCAAGATCCGAATAGGTGGATTTTGTGAAAGTTTGCACGGGCGAAACACTCGAAAATGCACGGGTTGCACTCCTATCGTCGCCGGTCTCATTGGAGCTTGTTTAGCTCGATTTCGCTCTGGTGTTAATTTCATTCAAACCGGGATCGAACAAGTGGACTTTATGAAAGTTTGCCCGGCGAAACACTCGAAGACACACGGATTGCCCTCGTAAGTGTTGTTAGTCTTGTTGGAGCTTGTTTTGGTCGAATTCGCAATGATGTTAATTTCATACATATCAAGATCGAATAGGTGGATTTGTGAAAGCTTGCACGGAGGCGAAACACTCGAAAATGCATGCGGGTTGCACTCCTATCGTCGCCGGTCTCATTGGAGCTTGTTTAGCTCGATTTACGCTCGGTGTTAACTTCATTCAAAGCGGGATCGAACAAGTGGACATTATGAAAGTTTGCCCCAGCGAAACACTCGAAGACACGGATTGCCCTCGTAAGTGTTGTTAGTCTTGTTGGAGCTTGTTTTGATCGAATTTGCATTGATGTTAATTTCAAACATATCAAGATCGAATAGGTGGATTTTGTGAAAGCTTGCGGGCGAAACACTCGAAAATGCACGGGTTGCACTCCTCGTGTGCCGGTCTCATTGGAGCTTGTTTAGCTCGATTTAGCTCTGGTGTTAACTTCATTCAAGCGGGATCGAACAAGTGGACTTTATGAAAGTTTGCTCGAAGCGAAACACTCCGAAGACACACGGATTGCCCTCGTAAGTGTTGTTAGTCTTGTTGGAGCTTGTTTTCGGTCGAATTCGCTTTGATGTTAATTTCATACATATCAAGATCCGAATAGGTGGATTTTTGAAAGCTTGCACGGGCGAAACACTCGAAAATGCACGGGTTGCACTCCTCGTGTCATCGGTCTCATTGGAGCTTGTTTAGCTCGATTTCGCTCTGGTGTTAACTTCATTCAAACCGGGATCCGAACAAGTGGACATTATGAAAGTTTGCCCGAAGCGAAACACTCAGAAGAACACGGATTGCCCTCGTAAGTGTTGTTAGTCTTGTTGGAGCTTATTTTGATCGAATTAGCGTTGATGTTAATTTCATACATATCAAGATCGAATAGGTGGATTTTGTGAAAGCTTGCACGGGCGAAACACTCGAAAATGCGGGTTGCACTCCTACGTGTCGTGGTCTCATTGGAGCTTGTTTAGCTCGATTTAGCTCTGGTGTTAACTTCATTCAAACCGGGATCGAACAAGTGGACATTATGAAAGTTTGCCCGAAGCGAAACACTCAGAAGACACTGCGGATTGCCCTCGTAAGTGTTGTTAGTCTTGTTGGAGCTTGTTTGGTCGAATTCGCTTTGATGTTAATTTCATACATATCAAGATCGAATAGGTGGATTTTGTGAAAGTTTGCATCGAATGAAACACTCGAAAATGCAGGGTTGCACTCCTACGTGTCGCCGGTCTCATTGGAGCTTGTTTAGCTCGATTTCGCTCTGGTGTTAATTTCATTCAAGCGGGATCGAACAAGTGGACTTTATGAATGTTTGCCTCGAAGCGAAACACTCGAAGACCACGGATTGCCCTCGTAAGTGTTGTTAGTCTTGTTGGAGCTTGTTTGGTCGAATTCACTTTGATGTTAATTTCACACATATCAAGATCCGAATAGGTGGATTTTGTGAAAGTTTGCACGGGCGAAACACTCGAAAATGCACGGGTTGCACTCCTACGTGTCGCCGGTCTCATTGGAGCTTGTTTAGCTCGATTTAGCTCTGGTGTTAATTTCATTCAAGCGGGATCGAACAAGTGGACTTTATGAAAGTTTGCCCGGCGAAACACTCGAAGACACACGGATTGCCCTCGTAAGTGTTGTTAGTCTTGTTGGAGCTTGTTTTGGTCGAATTTGCAATGATGTTAATTTCATACATATCAAGATCGAATAGGTGGATTTTGTGAAAGTTTGCATGACGAAACACCGAAAATGCACGGATTGCACTCCTCGTGTCCCGGTCTCATTGGAGCTTGTTTAGCTCGATTTACGCTCTGGTGTTAATTTCATTCAAGCGGGATCGAACAAGTGGACTTTATGAAAGTTTGCCCGAAGCGAAACACTCAGAAGACACACGGATTGCCCTCGTAAGTGTTGTTAGTCTTGTTGGAGCTTGTTTTGGTCGAATTCGCATTGATGTTAATTTCATACATATCAAGATCGAATAGGTGGATTTTGTGAAAGCTTGCAGGGCGAAACACTCGAAAATGCACGGGTTGCACTCCTCGTGTCGCGGTCTCATTGGAGCTTGTTTACGCTCGATTTAGCTCTGGTGTTAACTTCATTCAATCCGGGATCGAACAAGTGGACATTATGAAAGTTTGCCCGAAGCGAAACACTCCGAAGACACACGGATTGCCCTCGTAAGTGTTGTTAGTCTTGTTGGAGCTTGTTTTCGGTTGAATTCGCTTTGATGTTAATTTCATACATATCAAGATCCGAATAGGTGGATTTTGTGAAAGTTTGCACGGGCGAAACACTCGAAAATGCGCGGGTTGCACTCCTCGTGTCGCCGGTCTCATTGGAGCTTGTTTAGCTCGATTTAGCTCTGGTGTTAACTTCATTCAAAGCGGGATCGAACAAGTGGACATTATGAAAGTTTGCCCGAGCGAAACACTCCGAAGACACTGCGGATTGCCCTCGTAAGTGTTGTTAGTCTTGTTGGAGCTTGTTTTGATCGAATTCGCTTTGATGTTAATTTCATACATATCAAGATCCGAATAGGTGGATTTTGTGAAAGTTTGCATCGGGCGAAACACTCGAAAATGCACGGGTTGCACTCCTCGTGTCGCCGGTCTCATTGGAGCTTGTTTACGCTCGATTTCGCTCTGGTGTTAATTTCATTCAATCCGGGATCGAACAAGTGGACTTTATGAAAGTTTGCCCGAAGCGAAACACTCAGAAGACACGGATTGCCCTCGTAAGTGTTGTTAGTCTTGTTGGAGCTTGTTTGGTCGAATTCGCTTTGATGTTAATTTCATACATATCAAGATCCGAATAGGTGGATTTTGTGAAAGTTTGCACGGGGCGAAACACTCGAAAATGCACGGGTTGCACTCCTCGTGTCGCCGGTCTCATTGGAGCTTGTTTAGCTCGATTTAAGCTCTGGTGTTAATTTCATTCAAGCCGGGATCGAACAAGTGGACTTTATGAAAGTTTGCCCGGCGAAACACTCGAAGACACGGATTGCCCTCGTAAGTGTTGTTAGTCTTGTTGGAGCTTGTTTCGGTCGAATTCGCTTTGATGTTAATTTCATACATATCAAGATCCGAATAGGTGGATTTTGTGAAAGCTTGCACCGGAGCGAAACACTCCGAAAATGCACTGGGTTGCACTCCTACGTGTCGCCGGTCTCATTGGAGCTTGTTTCCGGCTCGATTTCGCTCTGGTGTTAACTTCATACAAACCGGGATCCGAACAAGTGGACATTATGAAAGTTTGCCCGAAGCGAAACACTGCGAAGACACACCGGATTGCCCTCGTAAGTGTTGTTAGTCTTGTTGGAGCTTGTTTCGGTCGAATTCGCATTGATGTTAATTTCATACATATCAAGATCCGAATAGGTGGATTTTGTGAAAGCTTGCCGAGGCGAAACACTCGAAAATGCGGGTTGCACTCCTACGTGTCATGGGTCTCATTGGAGCTTGTTTAGCTCGATTTAAGCTCTGGTGTTAATTTCATTCAAAGCGGGATCGAACAAGTGGACTTTATGAAAGTTTGCCCGAAGCGAAACACTCAGAAGACTGCGGATTGCCCTCGTAAGTGTTGTTAGTCTTGTTGGAGCTTGTTTTGGTCGAATTCGCTTTGATGTTAATTTCATACATATCAAGATCCAAATAGGTGGATTTTGTGAAAGTTTGCGGAGCGAAACACTCCGAAAATGCACGGGTTGCACTCCTACGTGTCGCCGGTCTCATTGGAGCTTGTTTCGCTCGATTTCGCTCTGGTGTTAATTTCATTCAAACCGGGATCCGAACAAGTGGACATTATGAAAGTTTGCCCGAAGCGAAACACTCAGAAGACACGGATTGCCCTCGTAAGTGTTGTTAGTCTTGTTGGAGCTTGTTTTTGGTCGAATTCGCATTGATGTTAATTTCATACATATCAAGATCAAGAATAGGTGGATTTTGTGAAAGTTTGCTCTGGTGGCGAAACACTCGAAAATGCAGGGTTGCACTCCTCGTGTCGCCGGTCTCATTGGAGCTTGTTTAGCTCGATTTCGCTCTGGTGTTAATTTCATTCAAACCGGGATCGAACAAGTGGACATTATGAAAGTTTGCCCGAAGCGAAACACTCAGAAGACACACGGATTGCCCTCGTAAGTGTTGTTAGTCTTGTTGGAGCTTGATTTTGGTCGAATTAAGCTTTGATGTTAATTTCATACATATCAAGATCCGAATAGGTGGATTTTGTGAAAGCTTGCACGGGCGAAACACTCGAAAATGCACGGGTTGCACTCCTCGTGTCGCCGGTCTCATTGGAGCTTGTTTAGCTCGATTTCGCTCTGGTGTTAACTTCATTCAAAGCGGGATCGAACAAGTGGACTTTATGAAAGTTTGCCCGAGCGAAACACTCGAAGACACTGCGGATTGCCCTCGTAAGTGTTGTTAGTCTTGTTGGAGCTTGTTCGAATTAGCTTTCTTGTTAATTTCATACATATCAAGCGAATAGGTGGATTTTGTGGTTGCTTAGGCGAAACACTCCGAAAATGCCGGGTTGCACTCCTATGTGTCGCCGGTCTCATTGGAGCTTGTTTAGCTCGATTTGCTCTGGTGTTAATTTCATTCAAACGGGATCGAACAAGTGGACTTTATGAAAGTTTGCCCGGCGAAACACTCAGAAGACACACGGATTGCCCTCGTAAGTGTTGTTAGTCTTGTTGGAGCTTGTTTGATTGAATTCGCTTTGATGTTAATTTCATACATATCAAGATCCGAATAGGTGGATTTTGTGAAAGTTTGCACGGAGGCGAAACACTCGAAAATGCAGGGTTGCACTCCTACGTGTCATGGTCTCATTGGAGCTTGTTTCGCTCGATTTAGCTCTGGTGTTAATTTCATTCAAGCGGGATCGAACAAGTGGACTTTATGAAAGTTTGCCCGAAGCGAAACACTCGAAGACACGGATTGCCCTCGTAAGTGTTGTTAGTCTTGTTGGAGCTTGTTTGGTCGAATTCGCTTTGATGTTAATTTCATACATATCAAGATCGAATAGGTGGATTTTGTGAAAGCTTGCACGGGCGAAACACTCGAAAATGCATCGGGTTGCACTCCTCGTGTCGTGGTCTCATTGGAGCTTGTTTAGCTCGATTTCGCTCTCAGTGTTAACTTCATTCAAACCGGGATCGAACAAGTGGACTTTATGAAAGTTTGCCCGAAGCGAAACACTCAGAAGACACCGGATTGCCCTCGTAAGTGTTGTTAGTCTTGTTGGAGCTTGTTTGGTCGAATTCGCTTTGATGTTAATTTCATACATATCAAGATCCGAATAGGTGGATTTTGTGAAAGTTTGCACGGGCGAAACACTCGAAAATGCACGGGTTGCACTCCTACGTGTCGCCGGTCTCATTGGAGCTTGTTTACGCTCGATTTCGCTCTGGTGTTAACTTCATTCAAGCGGGATCGAACAAGTGGACTTTATGAAAGTTTGCCCGGCGAAACACTCAGAAGACACACGGATTGCCCTCGTAAGTGTTGTTAGTCTTGTTGGAGCTTGTTTTTGGTCGAATTCGCATTGATGTTAATTTCATACATATCAAGATCCGAATAGGTGGATTTTGTGAAAGCTTGCACGGGCGAAACACTCGAAAATGCTTCGGGTTGCACTCCTCGTGTCGCGGTCTCATTGGAGCTTGTTTAGCTCGATTTAGCTCTGGTGTTAATTTCATTCAAGCGGGATCGAACAAGTGGACTTTATGAAAGTTTGCCCGGCGAAACACTCGAAGACACAGGATTGCCCTCGTAAGTGTTGTTAGTCTTGTTGGAGCTTGTTTGATTGAATTCGCTTTGATGTTAATTTCATACATATCAAGATCCGAATAGGTGGATTTTGTGAAAGTTTGCACGGGCGAAACACTCGAAAATGCTGGACTTTATGAAGGTTGCACTCCTCGTGTCGCCGGTCTCATTGGAGCTTGTTTAGCTCGATTTAGCTCTGGTGTTAATTTCATTCAAGCCGGGATCGAACAAGTGGACTTTATGAAAGTTTGCCCGAAGCGAAACACTCAGAAGACACACGGATTGCCCTCGTAAGTGTTGTTAGTCTTGTTGGAGCTTGTTTTGGTCGAATTCGCATTGATGTTAATTTCATACATATCAAGATCCGAATAGGTGGATTTTGTGAAAGTTTGCACGGGCGAAACACTCAAAAATGCGGGTTGCACTCCTCGTGTCGCCGGTCTCATTGGAGCTTGTTTAGCTCGATTTCGCTCTGGTGTTAATTTCATTCAAAGCGGGATCGAACAAGTGGACTTTATGAAAGTTTGCCCCGGCGAAACACTCAGAAGACCTGCCGGATTGCCCTCGTAAGTGTTGTTAGTCTTGTTGGAGCTTGTTTTGGTCGAATTCGCTTTGATGTTAATTTCATACATATCAAGATCCGAATAGGTGGATTTTGTGAAAGTTTGCAGGAATGAAACACTCGAAAATGCACCGGGTTGCACTCCTCGTGTCGTCGGTCTCATTGGAGCTTGTTTAGCTCGATTTCGCTCTGGTGTTAATTTCATTCAAGCGGGATCGAACAAGTGGACTTTATGAAAGTTTGCCCGAGCGAAACACTCAGAAGACACACGGATTGCCCTCGTAAGTGTTGTTAGTCTTGTTGGAGCTTGTTTTGGTCGAATTCGCATTGATGTTAATTTCATACATATCAAGATCCGAATAGGTGGATTTTGTGAAAGTTTGCACGGCGAAACACTCCGAAAATGCACGGGTTGCACTCCTCGTGTCGCCGGTCTCATTGGAGCTTGTTTAGCTCGATTTAGCTCTGGTGTTAATTTCATTCAAACCGGGATCGAACAAGTGGACTTTATGAAAGTTTGCCCGAGCGAAACACTCGAAGACACACGGATTGCCCTCGTAAGTGTTGTTAGTCTTGTTGGAGCTTGTTTTGGTCGAATTAAGCTTTGATGTTAATTTCATACATATCAAGATCGAATAGGTGGATTTTGTGAAAGCTTGCACGGGCGAAACACTCGAAAAAATGCGGGTTGCACTCCTCGTGTCGCTGGTCTCATTGGAGCTTGTTTAGCTCGATTTAGCTCTGGTGTTAATTTCATTCAAGCGGGATCGAACAAGTGGACTTTATGAAAGTTTGCCCGAAGCGAAACACTCGAAGACACACGGATTGCCCTCGTAAGTGTTGTTAGTCTTGTTGGAGCTTGTTTCGGTCGAATTCGCTTTGATGTTAATTTCATACATATCAAGATCCGAATAGGTGGATTTTGTGAAAGTTTGCACAGGAGCGAAACACTCCGAAAATGCACCGGGTTGCACTCCTACGTGTCGCCGGTCTCTTTGGAGCTTGTTTGCTCGATTTAAGCTCTGGTGTTAACTTCATTCAAGCGGGATCGAACAAGTGGACATTATGAAAGTTTGTCCCGAAGCGAAACACTCCGAAGACACGGATTGCCCTCGTAAGTGTTGTTAGTCTTGTTGGAGCTTGTTTTGGTCGAATTCGCTTTGATGTTAATTTCATACATATCAAGATCCGAATAGGTGGATTTTGTGAAAGCTTGCCGGGCGAAACACTCGAAAATGCACGGGTTGCACTCCTACGTGTCATGGTCTCATTGGAGCTTGTTTACGCTCGATTTACGCTCTGGTGTTAACTTCATTCAAGCGGGATCGAACAAGTGGACTTTATGAAAGTTTGCCCGGCGAAACACTCGAAGACACGCGGATTGCCCTCGTAAGTGTTGTTAGTCTTGTTGGAGCTTGTTTGGTCGAATTCGCATTGATGTTAATTTCATACATATCAAGATCGAATAGGTGGATTTTGTGAAAGTTTGCACGGGCGAAACACTCGAAAATGCACATTTGCCCTGGTTGCACTCCTCGTGTGTGTTGGTCTCATTGGAGCTTGTTTAGCTCGATTTAGCTCTGGTGTTAACTTCATTCAAGCGGGATCGAACAAGTGGACTTTATGAAAGTTTGCCCGAAGCGAAACACTCGAAGACACGGATTGCCCTCGTAAGTGTTGTTAGTCTTGTTGGAGCTTGTTTTGGTCGAATTAAGCATTGATGTTAATTTCATACATATCAAGATCCGAATAGGTGGATTTGTGAAAGTTTGCCGGGCGAAACACTCAGAAAATGCGCGGGTTGCACTCCTACGTGTCGCCGGTCTCATTGGAGCTTGTTTAAGCTCGATTTAGCTCTGGTGTTAACTTCATTCAAGCGGGATCGAACAAGTGGACTTTATGAAAGTTTGCCCGAAGCGAAACACTCGAAGACACACGGATTGCCCTCGTAAGTGTTGTTAGTCTTGTTGGAGCTTGTTTTGGTCGAATTCGCTTTGATGTTAATTTCATACATATCAAGATCCGAATAGGTGGATTTTGTGAAAGTTTGCACGGGCGAAACACTCCGAAAATGCAGGGTTGCACTCCTCGTGTCGCATGGTCTCATTGGAGCTTGTTTACGCTCGATTTAGCTCTGGTGTTAATTTCATTCAAGCGGGATCGAACAAGTGGACTTTATGAAAGTTTGCCCGAAGCGAAACACTCAGAAGACACTGCGGATTGCCCTCGTAAGTGTTGTTAGTCTTGTTGGAGCTTGTTTGGTCGAATTCGCATTGATGTTAATTTCATACATATCAAGATCCGAATAGGTGGATTTTGTGAAAGTTTGCAGGGCGAAACACTCAGAAAATGCCGGGTTGCACTCCTACGTGTCGCCGGTCTCATTGGAGCTTGTTTACGCTCGATTTCGCTCTGGTGTTAATTTCATTCAAACGGGATCGAACAAGTGGACTTTATGAAAGTTTGCCCGAGCGAAACACTCGAAGACACCGGATTGCCCTCGTAAGTGTTGTTAGTCTTGTTGGAGCTTGTTTGGTCGAATTCGCATTGATGTTAATTTCATACATATCAAGATCGAATAGGTGGATTTTGTGAAAGCTTGCACGAGGCGAAACACTCGAAAATGCACGGGTTGCACTCCTCGTGTCGCGGTCTCATTGGAGCTTGTTTACGCTCGATTTAGCTCTGGTGTTAATTTCATTCAAAGCGGGATCGAACAAGTGGACTTTATGAAAGTTTGCCCGAGCGAAACACTCCGAAGACACCGGATTGCCCTCGTAAGTGTTGTTAGTCTTGTTGGAGCTTGTTTGGTCGAATTGCTTTGATGTTAATTTCATACATATCAAGATCCGAATAGGTGGATTTTGTGAAAGCTTGCACGGAGCGAAACACTCGAAAATGCGGGTTGCACTCCTACGTGTCGCCGGTCTCATTGGAGCTTGTTTAGCTCGATTTACGCTCTGGTGTTAATTTCATTCAAGCGGGATCGAACAAGTGGACTTTATGAAAGTTTGCCCCCGGCGAAACACTCGAAGACACACCGGATTGCCCTCGTAAGTGTTGTTAGTCTTGTTGGAGCTTGTTTCGGTCGAATTCGCTTTGATGTTAATTTCATACATATCAAGATCCGAATAGGTGGATTTTGTGAAAGTTTGCACGGGCGAAACACTCAAAAATGCAGGGTTGCACTCCTCGTGTCGCGGTCTCATTGGAGCTTGTTTCGCTCGATTTAGCTCTGGTGTTAATTTCATTCAAACCGGGATCCGAACAAGTGGACTTTATGAAAGTTTGCCCCGAAGCGAAACACTCCGAAGACACACTGGATTGCCCTCGTAAGTGTTGTTAGTCTTGTTGGAGCTTGTTTTTGGTCGAATTCGCATTGATGTTAATTTCATACATATCAAGATCCGAATAGGTGGATTTTGTGAAAGCTTGCACGGGCGAAACACTCGAAAATGCACGGGTTGCACTCCTCGTGTCGCCGGTCTCATTGGAGCTTGTTTCGCTCGATTTCGCTCTGGTGTTAATTTCATTCAAGCGGGATCGAACAAGTGGACTTTATGAAAGTTTGCCCGGCGAAACACTCGAAGACACACGGATTGCCCTCGTAAGTGTTGTTAGTCTTGTTGGAGCTTGTTTTGGTCGAATTCGCATTGATGTTAATTTCATACATATCAAGATCGAATAGGTGGATTTTGTGAAAGCTTGCGAGGCGAAACACTCGAAAAATGCACGGGTTGCACTCCTACGTGTCGCCGGTCTCATTGGAGCTTGTTTACGCTCGATTTCGCTCTGGTGTTAATTTCATTCAAACCGGGATCGAACAAGTGGACTTTATGAAAGTTTGCCCGAAGCGAAACACTCGAAGACACGGATTGCCCTCGTAAGTGTTGTTAGTCTTGTTGGAGCTTGTTTGGTCGAATTCGCATTGATGTTAATTTCATACATATCAAGATCCGAATAGGTGGATTTTGTGAAAGCTTGCACGGCGAAACACTCAAAATGCATTAGGTTGCACTCCTCGTGTCGCCGGTCTCATTGGAGCTTGTTTACGCTCGATTTCGCTCTGGTGTTAATTTCATTCAAGCGGGATCGAACAAGTGGACTTTATGAAAGTTTGCCCGAAGCGAAACACTCCGAAGAACACGGATTGCCCTCGTAAGTGTTGTTAGTCTTGTTGGAGCTTGTTTGGTGAATTCGCTTTGATGTTAATTTCATACATATCAAGATCGAATAGGTGGATTTTGTGAAGCTTGCCGGGCGAAACACTCCGAAAATGCCGGGTTGCACTCCTCGTGTCGCGGTCTCATTGGAGCTTGTTTACGCTCGATTTCGCTCTGGTGTTAACTTCATTCAAGCGGGATCGAACAAGTGGACTTTATGAAAGTTTGCCCGGCGAAACACTCGAAGACACAGGATTGCCCTCGTAAGTGTTGTTAGTCTTGTTGGAGCTTGTTTTGGTCGAATTCGCATTGATGTTAATTTCATACATATCAAGATCGAATAGGTGGATTTTGTGAAAGCTTGCACGGGCGAAACACTCGAAAATGCAGGTTGCACTCCTATGTGTCGCGGTCTCATTGGAGCTTGTTTAGCTCGATTTAAGCTCTGGTGTTAACTTCATTCAAGCCGGGATCGAACAAGTGGACTTTATGAAAGTTTGCCCGAAGCGAAACACTCGAAGACACACGGATTGCCCTCGTAAGTGTTGTTAGTCTTGTTGGAGCTTGTTTGGTCGAATTCGCATTGATGTTAATTTCATACATATCAAGATCCGAATAGGTGGATTTTGTGAAAGCTTGCAGGGCGAAACACTCGAAAATGCAGGGTTGCACTCCTACGTGTCATGGGTCTCATTGGAGCTTGTTTCGCTCGATTTCGCTCTGGTGTTAATTTCATTCAAACGGGATCGAACAAGTGGACTTTATGAAAGTTTGCCGAAGCGAAACACTCAGAAGACACTGCGGATTGCCCTCGTAAGTGTTGTTAGTCTTGTTGGAGCTTGTTTGGTCGAATTCGCATTGATGTTAATTTCATACATATCAAGATCCGAATAGGTGGATTTTGTGAAAGCTTGCACGAGCGAAACACTCGAAAATGCAGGGTTGCACTCCTCGTGTCGCCGGTCTCATTGGAGCTTGTTTAAGCTCGATTTAGCTCTGGTGTTAATTTCATTCAAGCCGGGATCGAACAAGTGGACTTTATGAAAGTTTGCCCGGCGAAACACTCCGAAGACACACGGATTGCCCTCGTAAGTGTTGTTAGTCTTGTTGGAGCTTGTTTTGGTCGAATTCGCATTGATGTTAATTTCATACATATCAAGATCCGAATAGGTGGATTTTGTGAAAGCTTGCAGGGGCGAAACACTCGAAAATGCACGGGTTGCACTCCTCGTGTCGCCGGTCTCATTGGAGCTTGTTTACGCTCGATTTCGCTCTGGTGTTAACTTCATTCAAGCGGGATCGAACAAGTGGACTTTATGAAAGTTTGCCCCGAGCGAAACACTCAGAAGACACCGGATTGCCCTCGTAAGTGTTGTTAGTCTTGTTGGAGCTTGTTTTGGTCGAATTCGCATTGATGTTAATTTCATACATATCAAGATCCGAATAGGTGGATTTTGTGAAAGCTTGCAGGAGGCGAAACACTCGAAAATGCACGGGTTGCACTCCTCGTGTCGCCGGTCTCATTGGAGCTTGTTTGCTCGATTTACGCTCTGGTGTTAACTTCATTCAAAGCGGGATCGAACAAGTGGACTTTATGAAAGTTTGCCCGAGCGAAACACTCGAAGACACACGGATTGCCCTCGTAAGTGTTGTTAGTCTTGTTGGAGCTTGTTTTGATTGAATTCGCATTGATGTTAATTTCATACATATCAAGATCGAATAGGTGGATTTTGTGAAAGCTTGCAGGGCGAAACACTCGAAAATGCCGGGTTGCACTCCTCGTGTCGCTGGTCTCATTGGAGCTTGTTTAGCTCGATTTAGCTCTGGTGTTAATTTCATTCAAGCGGGATCCGAACAAGTGGACTTTATGAAAGTTTGCCCGAGCGAAACACTCAGAAGAACACACGGATTGCCCTCGTAAGTGTTGTTAGTCTTGTTGGAGCTTGTTTTGGTCGAATTCGCTTTGATGTTAATTTCATACATATCAAGATCCGAATAGGTGGATTTTGTGAAAGCTTGCACGGAGCGAAACACTCGAAAATGCACGGGTTGCACTCCTCGTGTCGCCGGTCTCATTGGAGCTTGTTTACTTTCGATTTAGCTCTGGTGTTAACTTCATTCAAGCGGGATCGAACAAGTGGACTTTATGAAAGTTTGCCCGGCGAAACACTCGAAGACACACGGATTGCCCTCGTAAGTGTTGTTAGTCTTGTTGGAGCTTGTTTTTGGTCGAATTCGCTTTGATGTTAATTTCATACATATCAAGATCCGAATAGGTGGATTTTGTGAAAGCTTGCGAATGCGAAACACTCGAAAATGCACGGGTTGCACTCCTCGTGTCGCGGTCTCATTGGAGCTTGTTTAAGCTCGATTTAAGCTCTGGTGTTAACTTCATTCAAGCGGGATCGAACAAGTGGACATTATGAAAGTTTGCCCGAGCGAAACACTCGAAGACACCGGATTGCCCTCGTAAGTGTTGTTAGTCTTGTTGGAGCTTGTTTTGGTCGAATTCGCTTTGATGTTAATTTCATACATATCAAGATCCGAATAGGTGGATTTTGTGAAAGCTTGCGGGCGAAACACTCGAAAATGCTGGGTTGCACTCCTCGTGTCATGCGGTCTCATTGGAGCTTGTTTAAGCTCGATTTCGCTCTGGTGTTAACTTCATTCAAGCGGGATCCGAACAAGTGGACATTATGAAAGTTTGCCCCGGCGAAACACTCAGAAGACCTGCCGGATTGCCCTCGTAAGTGTTGTTAGTCTTGTTGGAGCTTGTTTTGATTGAATTCGCATTGATGTTAATTTCATACATATCAAGATCCGAATAGGTGGATTTTGTGAAAGCTTGCGGGGCGAAACACTCAAAATGCTGCAGGGTTGCACTCCTCGTGTCATGGGTCTCATTGGAGCTTGTTTTGCTCGATTTCGCTCTGGTGTTAACTTCATTCAAAGCGGGATCGAACAAGTGGACATTATGAAAGTTTGCCCGAGCGAAACACTCGAAGAAGACACCGGATTGCCCTCGTAAGTGTTGTTAGTCTTGTTGGAGCTTGTTTTGGTCGAATTCGCATTGATGTTAATTTCATACATATCAAGATCCGAATAGGTGGATTTTGTGAAAGCTTGCACGAGGCGAAACACTCGAAAATGCGGGTTGCACTCCTCGTGTCGCCGGTCTCATTGGAGCTTGTTTACGCTCGATTTCGCACCTACTACTAAGTGAAATCTGAATTTAAGCATTAAAGAGGTAAATAATAACATGAAACAAGCATCAACATCAAATATACCAACTAGTTTCAAGTTTAAGTTGTTACTCGTTGAAATGTCGGATGATACAAGCGTGCTCATATCCGAAGGCTGCAATTGAATCGCTTATTCACCTGCGGGATCATCAATCGCCGACATGTGTCAGGAACCTCATGTCAACCCTCCTCCCATCCATATCTACTCGTTGAACCATCCTCATGCGGCGAGGCACCTAGCAACCTACCTCGGCGGCTCAAGCCTCGCTTAGCCCTCAAGAGTAGACCTAGGCCTCACCCTCAACCACGTCCAATCGCAGGGCATGACCCATCGAGTAGTATGCCATGAAAGGTGGCTTACCGTACCATTATATCGGGCATCACGATCAACAAGGTGCTCGATCAACATGGCAAACAACGGATCGGTCCTTAACCAACACAGGCGAGACTCGACATTTGAGTCTCCACACCCAATTGATCCAACCCTCTCCCGGTCTCAAATTTTTCATTTCAAAGCATAATCATAACCATTGCAACCCAATAGTGTGAAGTAATAAATCTCAAGTGATGGAGCCGTCCACCACTTGGCCCATACCGACCTCTAAGCAAAACTAAGCATGGACAATTATAAATACCCATACACTATCTCCAAGGAAGATGTTCAACAATTATCAATGAGTGTATGTGCAGCAATTAGGTTCTAATACCATTCCGCATTTCAATTCCTAATGCAAGACATAATCATCCAATAAGCAAATTATTAAGCTAAAATACAATCATATAAGGTTAAACATGCTTAGGTGCTTGCCTTGAGCTTATCTGGATTTTCGATAATGGTTGGCTCTCCGTAACCCCTCGGTCACCGCGCGTTAACCTCCAGCGTGCTCGTTCTCTACGTTAGCCATGTATGAAAAATGAGATGCATGCGATGCATATGAAATGAAATTACTAAATGCATCCTCAAGACAAATCCAAAAGTGCAAAGCATTCATTTTAACTTAGAACAAAAATTACAATGCTACTCTCTACTATTCTATGGCAAAATCTGAAAATAACAAGCATATTCCTCTAAACAAGTATAACTTTTATTTGGCTAACCCAAAAATGACTTCTTGGACTCGAAAAAAGACCACAAGAGGGTGATCTAACATTACCATGCATCATAACAATCAGAATACAAATTTAAAGTTTGCAATTAAACCTGAACTTTAGTCCCAAGGTCTGAATTTTCAGAAAAACTGGTTTCAGGGCAGCATACATACAAATGACCATAACTTTTTGATCTCTTAGCCAAATTGAGCAAACTCAAAGCCTGACGACCACAAGACATAAACCTACAAATCAGCTTTGGCCAATCACCCAGATCCTGCCCAGAGAATTCCCAGTTCGGCCAGGAACAGAGAACAGTTTCAGAGTTTCAGAAATTTCAGGTTTCAAGACGCATGCACAAATTTCATCATATAAATTGCTATACTTAGTGGAATTGAGTAAAGGATGACATTTTATAATCGACATGAAATTTCCTAAAACTTCTCAGGCAAAATTTATTTCTAATTCGGCCTCTAACTAATTCTAATTCGCAGCTCAAGTTTCTAGAAATCTTCAGCATTTTCAGAGTAGCAAGCACTAAAATTGCCATAACTTTCATCTGGGTTAACGAAATTGAGTGATTCTTGTTGGAGATGAAAGATAATTTCATTACCCACAACTTTCCTTCAACCAACCTAGCAGAAATGCTCGGAATTTGCTCAAATCAACGAAACAGTGGCTACAAAATCTACTCGAAATTCAGAACCTTGCTCCAAACCCTAGAATGGTTATTTCCCTCTAAAACTCAAATATCTACTCTCCCAAGCCCTCAAATCCTCCATGGCTGTCCCCAAAACCAGAAAATACCAAACAAACCCTAGAGAGAGGTCTTACCTTCAAAATCTCACATGGGGAACAAAGGAAGGAGAGTTGCTGCTGCTTGGAGGGAGGCGCTGTCTTGGGAGGGGGAGGGAGGGCGTGGCAGGGAGTGCTGGAAAGGCGCCACCAGGGAAGCAGGGCGTGGCTTTTGGTGCTGCTTGGGGGAAAAAAAGGAGAGTCTGCTGGGAAAAAAAATTGCATTCGGTTTTGCTTGAAAGAAGAAATGAGGCTGTTAGGTTTTCTTTGCTGCACTTGGAGAAAAGTGCTTGGTTGACTTAGGAAAAATTGAGTTATTTGGGAGGTGCTGAATTGGGTGGCTGCAATACATTTCTTTGTGCTAAACTTACTTAACCTCACTAAGCAAGAGCTAATTTGGCTAAGTCCTCAGAATTCAGCACATGGATTAAAATTTTATGCTCTGATTTAAATTAACATTTGATGTTGGATTGGGCTCAAGACTCAACCATTGCATAGAGAAAAGTTTCTAGTTTCTATTTTTGAACATGCATGCTCTAGATCATTATAGACCTCAAGCTACAAGGCTTCAAACTTTGATGAAAATCATATTTGCCATTGACATTTCTAGCTCTAGATTTGCTAAGTTTGGAATTTCTCTAAATGGCGATTTAGGACATTCACGGGAGTTGATGCATTTCGCTGAAAGTTGGTTGGCGCTAATGTTAGCATAAAATGAATTTGAAATTTGGGCCATGACAAATCCTCCCCCATAAAGGAATCTGAGATTGAAAATGAAACATAGATGGATAGAATCCATATGAGCAATGCGACCACATACAAATGATATGGCTTAAATTGGAAAGGATTGGATGGCCACTTACATAGTATGGAAGAACTGGGATACTCGACTTTTAAGCGGTCTTCCGCTTCCATGTGGCTTCATCTTGATGTGATTGCTCCCTTGAATTTTATAAATTGAGAGTCCTCCTCGAGTCTTGCGTTCAGCTTCCTCCAAAACTCGAATGGGATACTCTTGGTAGGATAGATCGGGCGGAACCTCAAGTTCATCCACTCGAGATGTTCAAAGGGAATCTGGAGGCACTTCTTTAATTGCGATATATGGAAGACATCGTGGACCATCGCTAAGCGGGGAAAGCTCCAATTGATATGTCACTTGACCCGTCTTGCAAGGATCCGAAAAGGTCCTATGTATCGAGTGCTAACTTTCCCTTAACCTTGAAGCGATGGGTGCCGGAGAAGATACCTTGAATAGACATAATCACCAATGTTGAAAAGAGGTCTTCTCTGACGATCGGCATAGCTCTTTTGTCGTGATTGTGCTATCCTCAAGTTTTCTTGTATGGTCTTTACCTTCTCTTCTGCCGTCATGACATTCAGGTCAAAGAATGGGCGTTCCCCACTCTCGGAACGAGTTCGGGTGCGATAGCTCGACCATGGAGTGCTTGAAAGAACATTCTTCTTGCGGATGAATTGTGAGCAGGAGTTGTGAGCTTCATGAGAATCTTTCTTCTCAACTCTTGGTCTTTAGGGACGACTAGGCACTTGCGAACCATAAAGTTCCACAATCATCAAGATGGAAACAAGTAACTTGGCGAATTCAACATCACGTATTGGGTAACACCGTGCACCGAAAGGCGATCAAAGGGATGTCAATTCAAGGAAGAGGTACTTGTTCTTTATGGTGATTGCATTCAAGGATGATAATCAACACATAGGCGAAAGAATCGTCCTTCTTAGTCACGTAAAGCGAGCACCCCAACGTGAGAGCTCGGATGAATGAATCCTTGTCCATCAGGTTCCTTGATTGATTGTTCAATTCGGCCAATTCATGGGGCATTAACCGGCAAGCTGGAGCGCCTTGGCCAAAGTTCAACTTCTGAACTCAATATCGATTAGGCGGCATCCAGGCAATTCTCTGGAACATCGGGTATTCGAAATCCAGGAATGGACTCTAACTCCTCATGGAAGGATAGGTTCTTAGGGAGTTAAAATTTGAATTAAAAACATGTCTAGACAATAGCACAAGACAAAAATCCTACAAGTCTAACATACATAAAAGCATAGATCATGATGCAAAAAGAGAGCAAGATATATGCATGCATGATATGACATGGACCTCATATGCATGGTATGAAATGCCGGTTCCAAAGTGATCGTTTTCTCCCGCTCACCATTCAACCCTTAACCTTAGTTATAAACATAGGCGGGTAATATAAGCTAATTGCTACCTAGAAGGTTAAATAAATCCTAATTAGTCACCTAAGTGGTTGTCAAGTTTGGTTCGTCTTTATACCTTGCTCATACCGACTTGTGAGCCGCCAACTCCTCGGGTTATTTGAATGTCGATCACCCTTATCGGTTTGGAGGTTAGCGGATACGAGGTGCTCACATGCTAACACCGCCCAATTGGAACAACAATGATTCCAAATCTTGCAAATCCAGTATTCCCGGTATGCAACCACTTCGCGAGATAGCCTCTATACGGTTTCCATTGCCATATCAAACCAATTCACAAAGGGGCAATGAACCCAAAACTTTACTACCGGAACATCCAGCAAGCACAACAAACAACACCAACTCAAGTACAAAGACAAACCGGACAACCACACAACTAAAACAACACATCTAGCATACTAGAAGCATATAAAACATGACTAGCAGCAAGATAAAAGTTTGAAAATTGGATGGGCCTCTAAATCGGACATCCACTCTTGGCATAAAACACATAATTAACAAAATATAGCACAACAACAACAAACATGACATAAAATTAGCATGGGTAGAAGTAACAACTAGACATGAGTTGAGCATGATAATACAACAAGGTTCAACAACGAAATAGCCAAGTATTTAACAAGCCATAACATAATTTTAAAGACTAACTATACAACAAAATGGACACACGACCACCACATTAAACCAAAAGTAAGACATCTCGAAGTGTCACCTAGGAACACTTGACGTTCTAACGTCGAGCTTAGCCTCATTGGTTGTCCCCAACCAAAGCAAAAGAACTCACACCGGGTCCTCAAACCAAGCGAAGCATGAGTGAAGGTACTAGACCGTGGTCCATATATGACCGACTCGAAAGGATATGCATTTGGATGTAGCAAGGAATAAGCTTATGGTAAAGTGCATAAAACAACTTTGTTGCATAATCACATTCAACTACTCAATTTACAAGTTTTATAGCATGTATGGACAGCACCTACTACTAGGTGAAATCTGAATTTAAGCATTAAAGAGTAAATAATAACATGAAACAAGCATCAACATCAAATATACCAACTAGTTTCAAGTTTAAGTTGTTACTCGTTGAAATGTCGGATGATACAAGCGTGCTCATATCGGGGCAATTAATCGCTTATTCACCTGCGAGGATCATCAATCCCGACATGTGTCACGGAACCTCATTCAACCCTCCTCCCATCCATATCTACTCGTTGAACCATCCTCATGCGGCGAGCACCTAGCAACACCTAGGCTCAAGCCCAGCCCTCGAGAACCTAACCTCACCCTCAACCCGTCCAATCGCATGAGGCATGACCCATCGAGTAGTATGCCATGAAAGGTGCTGTACCATTATATCGGGCATCACGATCAACAAGGTGCTCGATCAACATAAACAACGGATGGTCCTTAACAACGAGACTCATTTGAGTCTCCACACCAATTGATCCAACCAAGGGTCTCAAATTTTCATTTCAAACATACATAACCATTGCAACCCAATAGTGTGATAATAAATCTCAAGTGATGGGCGTCACCACTTGGCCCATCACCTCTAAGCAAAACTAAGCATGGACACATTATAATTACCGTACACTAGCTCCAGGAAGATGTTCAACAATTATCAATGAGTATATGTGGCAATTAGGTTCTAATACCATTCCGCATTTCAATTCCTAATGCAAGACATAATCATCCAATAAGCAAATTATTAAGCTAAAATACAATCATATAAGGTTAAACATGCTTAGGTGCTTACCTTTAGCTTTCTGGATTTTCATAATGGTTGGCTCCGGTAACCCCCGGTCACCGCGTTAACCTCCGCGTGCTTTCGTTCTCTACGTTCACCGTGTGAAAAATGAGATGCACGATGCATATGAAATGAAATTACTAAATGCACCTCAAGACAAATCCAAAAGTGCAAGCATTCATTTTAACAGAACAAAATTACAATGCTACTCTCTACTATTCTATGGCAAAATCTGAAAATAACAAGCATATTCCTCTAAACAAGTATAACTTTTATTTGGCTAAAAAAACTTCTTGGACTGAAAAGACCACAAGAGGGTGATCTAACATTACCAAGCATCATAACAATCAGAATACAAATTTAAAGTTTGCAATTAAACTCTGAACTTTAGTCCCAAGGTCTGAATTTTCAGAAAAACTGGTTTCAGGGCAGCATACATACAAATGACCATAACTTTTGATCTCTTAGCCAAATTGAGCAAACTCAGAGCCTAGACGACCACAAGACATAAACCTACAAATCACCTTTGTCCAATCACCCAGATCCTGCCCAGAGAATTCCCAGTTCGGCCAGGAACAGAAACAGTTTCAGAGTTTCAGAAATTTCAGAGTTTCAGAGCATGCACAAATTTCATCATATAAATTGCTATACTTAGAGGAATTGAGTAAAGGATGACATTTTTATAATCTACATGAAAGTTCCTAAAACTTCTCAGGCAAAATTTATTTCTAATTCGGCCTCTAACTAATTCTAATTCGCAGCTCAAGTTTCTACCCGAAATCTTCAGCATTTTCAGAGTAGCAAGCACAAAAATTACCATAACTTTCAGCTGGGTTAACGCAATTGGGTGATTCTAGTTGGAGATGAAAGATAATTTCATTACCCACAACTTTCTCTACAGCCAACCTAGCAGGAAATGCTCGGAATTTGCTCAAATCAACCCGAAACAGTGGCTACAAAATCTACTCGAATTTCAGAACCTTGCTCCAAACCCTAGAATGGTTATTTCCCCTCTAAAACTCAAATATCTACTCTCCCAAGCCCTCAAATCCTCCATGGCTGCCCCCAAAACCAGAAAATACCAAACAAACCCTAGAGGAAGGTCTTACCTTCAAAATCTCACATGGGGAACAAAGGAAGGGAGGGCTGCTGCTTGGGAGGGAAGGCGCTGTCTTGGGAGGAGGGGGGGAGTGGCGTGGCGGAGTCTTGGAGAAAGGCGCCACCGAGGCAGGCGTGGCTTTTGGTGCTGCTTGGGAAGAAAAAGAAAGTCTTGGGAAAAAAAAATTGCATTCGGTTTTGCTTGGGAAGAAGAAATGAGCTGTTGGTTTCTTTGCGCTTGGAGAAAAAGGTGCTTGGTTGACTTGGGAAAAATTGAGTTCGAGGGAGGGTGCTGAATTGGTGGTGCAATACATTTCTTTTGTGCTAAACTTACTTAACCTCACTAAGCAAGAGCTAATTTGGCTAAGTCCTCGAATTCAGCACATGGATTAAAATTTTATACTACGATTTAAATTAACATTTGATGTTGGATTGGGCTCAAGACTCAACCATTGCATAGAAAAAGTTTCTAGTTTCTATTTTTCTAACATGCATGCTCTAGATCATTATAGACCTCAAGCTACAAGGCTTCAAATTTTGATGAAAATCATATTTGCCTGACATTTCTAGCTCTAGATTTGCTAAGTTTGGAATTTCTCCTAAATGGCGGTTTAGGACATTCCTGGCGGAGTTGATCGCATTTGCGGTGAAAGTTGGATAGCGCTAATGTTAGCCGCAAGAAATGGATTTTGGGAGAGTTTGCCCGGGCGAAACACTCGACAATGCAGGGATGCACTCCCTCGTGTTGCGGTCTCATTGGAGCTTGTTTATCGATTTACTCTAGTGTTAATTTCATTCAAGGGGATCCGAACAAGTGGACTTTTGAATGTTTGCCCGAAGCGAAACACTCGAAGGCCCGGATTGCCCTCGTAAGTGTTGTTAGTCTGGTTGGAGATTGTTTGTGAATTAAACTTTGATGTTATTTTCATAATATCAAGATCTGAGCAGTTGGATTTTTGAAAGTTTGCTCGGGAAACACTCAAAAATGCCGGCATGCACTCCTATGTGTCGCCGGTCTCATTGGAGCTAGTTTATTCGATTTACTCTGGTGTTAATTTCATTCAAGCCGGGATCGAATAAGTGGACTTTATGAAAGTTTGCCCAGCGAAACACTCGAAGATCCGGATTGCCCTCATAAGTGTTACTAGTCTGGTTGGAACTTGTTTTTCGAATTAAGCTTTGATGTTAATTTCATACATATCAAGATCTGAATAGGTGGATTTTGTGAAAGTTTGCGCGAGCGAAACACTCTAATGCCGGTTGCACTCTTCGTGTCACGGTCTCATTGAGCTTGTTTGCTCGTTTCGCTCTGGTGTTAATTTCATTCAAACCGTGATCCTAACAAGTGGACTTTATGAAAGTTTGCCGACGAAACACTCAAAGACACCTTGGGTTGCCCTCGTAAGTGTTTTAGTACGGTGGGAGCTTGTTTGGTCGAATTGGCTTTGATGTTAATTTCATACATATCAAGATCGAATAGATGGATTTTGTGAAATTTTGCCAGGCGAAACACTCGAAAATACAGGATGCACTCCTTTGTGTCGGTCTCATTGGAGCTAGTTTAGCTCGATTTACCTTCTGTGTAAATTTCATTCATTGCCCGGAAACTCTCCGAAACAGGATTGCCCTCGTAAGTGTTGATAGTCTTGTTGGAGATTGTTTGGTCGAATTCGCTTGATGTTAGTTTCATACATATCAAGATCCGACGGATGGATTTTGTGAAAGATTGCGGGAAACACTCGAAAATTGCCGGTAGCCTCTCGTGTCAGGGTCTCGTTGGAGCTTGTTTATTCGATTTACCCTTGTTAAATTTCATTCAAACCGGGATCCGAACAAGTGGACTTTATGAAAGTTTGCTCGGCGAAACACTCGAAGGCACGGATTGCCCTTAAGTGTTGTTAGTGTTGTTGGAGATTGTTTGGTCGAATTAAGCTTTGATGTTAATTTCATACATATCAAGATCGAATAGGTGGATTTTGTGAAAGTTTGTTCGGTCTGAAACACTCGAAAAATGCCGGTTTGCACTCACATGTCCCGGTCTCAATGGAGCTCGTTTACTCGATTTAGTTCATTGTTAATTTCATTCAAACGGGATCGAACAAGTGGACTTTATGAAAGTTTGCCCGAAACACTCAAGACACATCGGATTACCCTCGTAAGTGTTGTTAGTCTTGTTGGGCTTCTTTCGGTCGAATTCGGATGTTATTTTCATACATATCAAGATCCGAATAGGTGTATTTTGAGAAAGTTTGCCGGAGGAAACACTCTAAAATGCACCATGTTGCCTCGAGCGTGTCGGGTCTCATTGGAGCTTGTTTACCGATGTCGCTCTGGTGTTAATTTCATTCAAACCGGGATCCGAACAAGTGGACTTTATGAAAGTTTGCCTCGAGTGAAACACTCGAAGACACCGGATTGCCCTCGTAAGTGTTGTTAGTCTGTTGGAGCATGTTTGATCGAATTAACTGATGTTATTTTCATACATATCAAGATCCGAATAGGTGTATTTTGTGAAAGTTTGCAGGGAAACACTCTAAAATGCACCATGTTGCACTCCATCGTGTCGCGGTCTCATTGGAGCTTGTTTAGCGATGTAACTCGTTGTTAATTTCATTCAAACCGTGATCCTAACAAGTGGACTTTTTGAAAGTTTGCCCGGCGAAACACTCGAAGACACCGGATTGCCATCGTAAGTGTTGTTAGTCTGTTGGAGCTTGTTTGTCGAATT
>JAYEVE010000130.1:0-65587 GCA_036346375.1 Guadua angustifolia
AGAACCAGATGATTGGAACATTGTGCCATAATTTGGTTCCACTCCATATAGTGCTTTAAAGGGTGAACAACCCAAAGAAGAATGAAAAGTTGTGTTATACCAAAATTCTGCCAACGGAAGCCAACTTTTCCATTTCTTGGGAGATTCATGAACTGCGCAACGCAAGTACATCTCCAAACACTGATTAACTCTTTCACTTTGACCGTCAGTTTGAGGATGGTATGAAGTGCTATACTGCAACTTAGTGTCCAAAGCCTTGAAGAGCTCACGCCAAAAAACACTGGTGAACACTCTATCATGATCAGAAGTAATAGAGAGTGGAACCCCATGCAATTCAATTTAACAATATTATCCAGGAACAATTTTGCAACCACTGAAGCAGTAAAGGGGTGTCGAAGGGCAACAAAGTGAGCGTACTTTGAAAAGCGATCAACCACCATCATAATCACATTAGAACCATCAGATAAAGGTAAACCTTCTATAAAATCCATAGTTACCTCCTGCCAAGCTGCTTGGGGAATTGGTAAAGGTTGGAGCAAACCGGCCGGCTTAGAGCGTTCCCCTTTTGCAAACTGACAATTCGGAGATTGCTTAATAAAATCAGTTACAGATTGCTTGATACCTTGCCAACAGAACAGCTTTTTAAGGCGTTGATAAGTAGCATGAACACATCTGATACCAAGATGTCACACCTCTGGTTCTTGTCCTTTGCCTTCAGCGATCAAGGCGTGAGAATCACAGGACGATCGCTTGAACCGAACAGAGAATAACAAGAAGAACACAGAGATAGATGGAAGAAGAACTTTTCATTTCATTTTCGATATCCTTCTTAGAATCCAGAACAAAAGTATTTATACTGGACCCCATTCACTCATTACCCGCTTGCATGCTATCCCTCTCTGTAAACAGCCTGGACTCACAGCGACAACAAGTTATCGCTACAGTAAACGTCATTTTCACACTTACAACGCTATCTTCAGACAAACACCCGATTACTCACACAGTTCATCACAACCGCACGTTACACAAGCCCTGAGTTGGCTACCAGGCCTCGCACGGTTGCACACTCGCATTGGCTTCATCTCCGACAGATCTCCCCCATGGCTCCACCACAGGCCAGACATCCCCTGCGACTGTGACTCCTATCCCGGCTGCCTCTCCACGAGATCTCCCCCACCCCCAGCCGCGTCTCCGCACCCGGTTGCCACTCTGCCCCCTGCCGCATCCCTGGCCCCGGCCATGGCCCTTTTGGAACGGCAGCGATAACGGATAAGGAAGGGAGGTCATTGGCTCCAGTTGATCCCCCAGGCGGCAGTCACCTTGGATTGCCGCTTCTCGGGGCCATCCCTCTAGTCGTGCACCGCTCCGCACTGCATTGGCATGGAGGCTGCCACTCGGGGAACCGTCGATGCTGCGGCGATGGGGACCGTGGCCCGGGGTCAGTGGTGGCTTCCGATACGGTGGCATCTGATGCGGCTTCCGAGTCGGGGTTTGGTCGGTCGAGGTAAGATTTGAGCTCCACCTGAATACCTGATGGACGGACGGGCGGACGGACAGATATTATGGTCACAATGCTTTGATTTGCTAGTCCTGCCCTCCCTGCCACCGCCTCCATGATCTCCTTCCCTACTCATATCTCTGTTTGATGTGCTATGCTTTGCTGTGAATACTGGACTGCATCTCCTCTCATACTGAGAAGGAAAAATTGGTATGCAAGATGTCTCTGGTCTGGAAGGATAAATGGAGATAATTGTTGTGTTCCTGCTGCCTCTTAGATACAGATTGCCAAGTATTTGGGAGATTTGGGAAGAATAGAGGGAAGGAACTGAGAAGAATGAAGGAAGAAGATGCTATCACAGAGAACGAGAAAACTGAAGAGGAAGAAGTTGTCTCGGTTTTGCTTGTTCGATCCCTTCCCGAACTGCTGTGTCGTTCTTATATGGCTCTTGTCTCTCAGCTGGGCCGGCCCACGTCCAAGCCCTCCTTCTAGCGCCATGTGCAGTGGTCCTTGACATTCCCCTCCCGTTGAAATGCGGCTTGCCCCCAAGCCGATGACTGCAAACTATAGCAGGATTTATGGTGTATTTTGCTTTGTATCTTCTTATCCGGAAATTGTCATTGCCCTTGGCAGCATTAGATTCATCAGATCCAAATAACCTTCCTCTCTGGACTTTCATCTTATTTGCAGTTTGCCGTGTCCGAATAATCACCTCTCCAATGCGCCCCATAGCCTGTGAATCAAATGATATGCTGCTGATTGCTCCCATGTCATGCAAGATGTCCTCTGTAGCAATTGTTTCTGCTCGAATTCCAGACTCAGCAAATGCTACATCTTCCGGGATGTTTTTATCAAGGTGGTGACAAACCATCAGCATATCAAGATGCTCATCTACAGTGTTCAAAGTAAATGGTCGGGTTGGATTTGTTGAAGAGGGCAACACCTTTTTCACCCCACATACTTTAATGATGTCTGGATCATGACCACCACCTGCACCTTCGCTGTGATATGTATGTATGGTCCTATCTTTGAAAGCTGCAATTGTATGCTCCACACCACCTGATTCATTTAAGGTATCAGTGTGGATATTGACCTGGATATCAAAAGCTTCTGCCACAGATAAACAGGCATTTATTGCAGCTGGGGTGCTTCCCCAATCCTCATGCAGCTTCAAACCCATTGCTCCTGCCTTAATGATCTCAGCCAATCCATCAGGTCTTGCAGTAATTCCCTTTCCTGTGAATCCCATATTGATTGGCAGCTTATCAGTGGACTGCAACATTAGTTTCATTTGAGATGGTGCAGGGGTGCAAGTTGTGGCACAAGTTCCATGTGCTGGTCCTGTTCCACCTCCCACCAATGTTGTAATGCCGCTTGCAATTGCCTCTTCTGCCAACTGAGGGCATATGAAGTGAACATGTTTATCTATGCCGCCAGCAGTTACAATCGTGCCTTGAGAAGCAATTACTTCAGTATTAACCCCCACAATCATGTTGCTATGCACACCGTCCATGACATCAGGGTTTCCAGCCTTCCCAATAGCAATAATAAGTCCACCTTGTATACCAATATTAGCCTTGTATATTCCTGTATAGTCAATCACGACAGCATTTGTTATTACTGTATCCAAGCAGGTAGATTCTGCATACCCTGTGGATTGTCCCATTCCATCTCGTAGAACTTTTCCACCACCAAATATGCACTCATCTCCATACACGGCAGAGTCCTTTTCAATCTCAGCAAAAAGATCAGTATAGCTACTCCATAACTTCAAGCCTTCATGTATAGCTACTCGGTCTTGAGCATTCATCTTATCAAACTCATCAATGCAGACAACACCACGGTCTGCCAGAACCATGGCACCAGCTTCAAGCCTTCTTTCCCCAGTCTCTTGATCAGAAGTAACAGCAGCAGTCAAACCAACACCAGATGGGATACAAAGTTCACCACCACTACCAGCATCACCCAATCCAGCAATGATACGATACTTTTTATGGAAAGATGTTGAATCCCAGCATTTGATCAACCCATCACTGCTTCCAGATTCAGGTACATTATACAAGCGTACAGAACCATCGTCACAAACCAAGGCCAAACGCTGAAATTCATTCACATGAGAAGAAGAGCGTGTCTTGGCAGAATCATTTTCACCCGTCTCCTCAACGTGCTTCTGTACAGCTTTCTGTGATGCAAAGACAGTGTCAACATCTGGACGTCTCCTCTGCCATCTTGACCACCTTTCCTTCTCAGGCACTTCATCAAACACTTGGCGTGCACCAGACTGGGATACCTTCACAGAGCTCAGAGATGGATCCGGAGGATGTGGGGGCACGGGTGGCAGATAACTCATCCAAACAGGAAGCCAAAACACCCCATCCTTGGAGTTGAGGGCTGTGGATGCAAACCTTACGAGGAAGTCCCGGTCGAACAGCTCAATGGGAATGACCATGGCGTTGGCCTGCTCCTTCTCCACTGCCTTGGCGATCTCGTTCTTCCGTCGAACACCTCGCCCAGCTCACGTCCGGCGATGCCACCAGGGCATGAAGTGACGCCACCGGGGCATGTCGCATCGCCCGCGACGTCTCCTCCACCGCCACCGCCGACGCTTCTACTTAACGCCAAGCTTTGTTATGGGCATCGATCGCCCGCCGTGAGAGGCCCATATCCTCGAGGCCATCGGCGTGGACTACGCCGACGAGCGAGGTCCTCCCCTTGCCGACGACGCCCACCACATCAACCAAAGACAGCTTCCGCGTTCGCCTTCGGTCGCCGCGACCTTGGCGAGCTCCGGAGCATGATCGGCGACCCGTCCTGCGACGCGGGCCCCGGCGTGGCGCGGTCCCTGCTCGTGCTCGAGGTGGTGTTCTCCTTGATGTGGCGCTCGCCCTTGTGCCACCTGCTGGGTACTTGATGTGGATGCCGGGCTGCCTTGATTTGCCATCGATCCGCCTACCTCTGGTCGTGCCTCCAGAATTTTCACCCTTCCTCGCACCCCTTCTATTGCCGAACGGATATCCCTGATATCCGACTTCACACCACGAACATCTTCCAAAATCTGCCTCAATAGGGTGTTAATCCCTTCGAATCGACTCTCCACCGACGCCATGGTAGAAGTCATCTTTGGCTCTGATACCAATTATTGTGTTCCTGCTGCCTCTTAGATACAGATTGCCAAGTATTTGGGAGATTTGGGAAGAATAGAGGGAATGAACTGAGAAGAATGAAGGAAGAAGATGCTATCACAGAGAACGGGAAAACTGAAGAGGAAGAAGTTGTCTCGGTTTTGCTTGTTCGATCCCTTCCCGAACTGCTGTGTCGTTCTTATATGGCTCTTGTCTCTCAGCTGGGCTGGCCCACGTCCAAGCCCTCCTTCTAGCGCCATGTGCAGTGGTCCTTGACAATAAATTGTGTCAATGGGCAATAGTGATTGCATAAGCATGCTTGCCTTCGATCATTTGAGGAAGCCATCTGATGTGTAAATGGACCCGGATCCTTATCTCTAGAATGAAGAAATGGAATGCTGATGAGAGGCGATGATCATCAACCTTTTCTGAAATGCATGCCTTTGAGCAATCGAGGTAGTCGTGTCCGTGGGTATGAACTTGACGGATATCCAAGGCACGGGTATCCCAATGCCCAGAAAACTACATGGGCCGTTTCGCACCACGACGGGCCACCCCGCACCAAGGCCTGGCAGGCCTCGACCGGGCCCATAATTCCCGACCAGGCCGCGTTGAAGGACATTCCGACCGGCGCCACGGGTCGGCTTCCCGAGCAGCACTCAGAGCAACGGGGGGCCGACCGCCCGGTCCTCCCTAAGGGCGCCCGATTCCCGGCCAGGGCAACCTCAGAAGACAGCTCGGCACCTACTGAAGGCCGAGCCCCCCGCAAACTACGGCGACGGCAGCAGACGTCAAATCGCCAAAAAGCAGTCCCTGCCACGGTCACCTACGCCGCTGACGTGAGCGGCTCAACATGACCAAGCGGAATGGGGAGCCACGCGCCTTCCCCAGGCGATTTCCGATGGACGGCGCCCCATTACGCCAAGACTGACAAAGACAGACAGGAGCAAAGTGCGCCGTTTCGGAGGGCGGGCGCTCCACCTCTGCGCTCTACCAACCCATCAGAAGTCACATCCGGCGACCAGACACCAAGGCAGAAGGCGGACTCCTAGGCGTGGGGAACCCCTTTCATTTTTTCCACGCATGCTCTCGTGTAATCCACTCCCCTGGGCTATATAAAGGGGAGTTCGGCCCTCCGGAGCAGGGGCGATCGAACCGAGCACACTAGCACAACGCGACCAAGCGATAGTCGCAAGTAGCCCCCTTCAAGAACTCGCCCCCGCTTGTAACCCGGCGAATTCGCCCGATCTCGTAATAACACCCGATCACCCCACAGACTGGAGTAGGGACGTTCAGCCCGAACCAGTATACATCCTGGACCCCCTTTCTCTTTCGGTCTAACCATTCAAGGAGCGGGAGCGCGTCGCCCCTCTAAACCTACAAATTTTACTTGCCGGTTTCCGAAACACCGACAAAACTAGAGCTGACCCTCTCCTTTACTAGTGTTGACGGTCATTCTGATGAGTGATAACCAGCGCAGTTTCACTTACACTAGGTTGGATAGCGCGCTACGCTGCGCCGGACCAACTGTGACGTTTGTTTGAATGCTCAGGAGACTAAGATGTGTTTAACAATATGAAAGCATCACATCATACGTTGATATGCTTGAAGATAGAGAGCACAACATGAGTAAATAGAATAATAAAACAAATATGTAGTATCTACATTGTAGTAGAAGGATTTATATATAATAGAGGGTATGTATTAACGTAGAAACCAGCTAAACGATTTATAGATGCAAGGATAGTAGGGGAACATAATGTAATCATTTGTGACATGTTAGCACGTGTTGACAAACAGAATATGAGATATAAGGAAATACAAAATCTATAACTATAGATAGACTGGATACGAACTATTTGATATTATGTTAGTTGTATGACGTGTGGAAGAATAGAAAGGCTCCAGTCCTTGAGCTGATCTAGGAGATGCGGCCTTCATTAGGCGTTGAGTTGATCCAAGAGATGCATCCTTGGTTAGGTCCTACATTGGTGGGCAGGCATCATTGGTTCAGTAGAAGAAAGGGCGAAATGTATATTTTAATTGATATGGTCGTTATAACTCAACCCATAATAATGAGATACCATATCGATTTGGAGAGTGAGGAAAAGGATTGGTATTGTATGGAAGCTTTTAAAATTTTGTTATATACAATATAATTAAAAAATTATAATTTTAGTAATGACTGGAGCCTAAAGAAAAACATCAAACAAATAGATAATTGTTGTTCTGATTGACTTCTTTTTGTACAGAAACTGTGTTCCGTAGGTAATAATTGACTGTCTCACATAGCAACATATGTTCAAATTAGCAAAATACTTGACAAAAATTTAATATGTGTGACAATCGTAAGGTGCATAGTGTGGGATATGTAAAGGCGTAGATGACCAGAAGGTTATCCTATCAACAGAATGGATATATACACTGTGCAGCACTATTACCTGGGGTTTGTGGTTAGGAATGAGGTCTGTAAACCCAGAGTCTGAGATATGGAGGTTAAATTCGGTATCCAATACTACATTAGATGACTTGAAATTCCTACGGATGATAGACGATGAGCAAGTTTCGTGCAGATACCTGAAAAGTAACACAATCAGTTCCAGAACAAAAGGGCTACATGATGAATCTGCCTCCCTTACTGTAGTGCCCTTGCAAATCCTAGTGCAATCTTGACACAGTTATTCCAAGATAATGCGAGTTGTCTAGAACAAACCTTAAGCTTCGAGTTGGGACCTGCGATGACCTGCTGCTCATCCTTGGTTTTGCCATATCGATCTATCACTGTTTTCATGCTGCATAATGGCAGGTGACAAATATCAACACGTGATTTGCAATAATGGTTGATAATTCAAGAAATAAAAGCCCAAATAACAGCTCTTAATTAATTAAGCTAGATCCATGTAATCTGAGTGGAAGAATATTGGATTACGTATATGTATGGCATGGAACTGGTAATAACAGCACACACCACTTATGTATATATACATTATCACAAAACTCTAGATATTTCTCTCTATAATGCATGATATTGATAGGGCTGGGAAAAAAGCTCGTTGAGCTAGCTCGTTGGCTCGTTTCAAAATTGCTCTGATTACATTCATATAGCTGAAATAAATTGACAAAGTGCAACAACTGTATCTAGCCAAAAGGTGAAATGACCCATATAGCTGAAATAAATTGAGTATGTCCATGTACATCATCAACAGAAGCAAACGAAAATTTACCTTCGATTCAAATGTTATAGCATCTCCTTTTTCCGTAAAACGCTCTCGCTGGCTAAGGTTGTTAAGATAATCAAGGGTCTCCAGACCTTCTATCCTCACTTCGCTGGAATCAACAAGGTGCAACACATCAACTTACGCATATTGTTCATGACAATGTCAGAAAACTCCTATGTTTTATTGATTCTGAAAGCATGAACTGCGCAGTTCATAAACAAGTAATTTGCTGATCATAAGCTTCAATCCAAGGCAGAGGAGCATTCAGTTGTTTGATGGTAGAACAAACTACCGATTTAGCTCTCAAAAGATCGATCGAAAATCGGTTTTGTGAAATTGGCGGTTTGTAAGCATGGCATGCCGACTAATCCGTAAATCCGTAGGTTTAAATGTCTAATTCAGATCAGTCCATTTTGTACTACCATGCATGTTCTGCTCTTGATTAATATACAAATTTCAACTCAAGCCTATAGATCTTTGAGAAGTGACAAGGTATTATAATTCATGACTTCAAAGATTACACATAGTTTAGTCTTACCAAATTTAGTATTCAATAAAGAAAGGAAAGAGAAGATTCCATGTTTTGAATAGCAGAAAACAATTATAATATGTGAACAATTGAGTTCTGTCACAAGGAAGAAAATAAATATGATAGTGGGCTAATTTATGTAAAGTAACATAAACCCCAGAACATATGAAACAAGGCGGTAAAAAACATGAGATCAGACTTAAGCACATAACATGAAATTCAATAGAACACTACCACCACTACTACTACTACTAATAATAATAAATTCAGTGGTCCAACAATGGCTACCTGATGTCAGAAACAGAAAGATATGTGTGATAAGCAAACGAGAAACAGAATGGCTTCCCGTTAACATTCGTGACACACGACACCAATAAGAGATCACCATCCATTGAAATAGAAACTCTAAGACGTAACTCAAAACTGGAATTCACATTACAATGATATCAGACAAAGAATCCAAATTGAAATTTATGCAAAGGTTAACTTTCAAATAGAGCATACCGTCCACTGTAAAAGATCGAAGAGAACTATTGCAAATAGTTCAGATTTACAGTTTCCACACTGATTAGACATGCATGTTTCCTTAACCCCTAATCATCCTGTCTCTTATCTATGAACCCATGAAAGCCCGCTTGTTATGTTTTTAAGCATTATTACTTATGACAGAACTAATATAACTTAGCTTTGTTTAATGTATCGAACTTATAGTGCACAGAGCTATTCCCATCTACATCAATAACTGTTGTAACCTATTCAGATTTCTTTGATAGAAAAATTGTACATGGAATAGATGAAAAACATAACACCTGACCTCTGATGTCTTTGATCAAAATAGTAGAATCTCTAATTTACTATCAATTGCTAGCACTGATATGTGCCCTCATTTTAAATTTGAGCAGAATCAGGTTATTTTGATAAATAGCCCATCAGCAGTACATGACCTGAACTATTTGACCAACCATTTCCCTCACACCATCTCGCCGACACCATAGCTAACCAGACTTTGACATTTTGTTTGCATTTAACTGTAACAGAAAGTTTGTATAGTTAGGGAAAGCAAACGTATGTAAAAAATTGTTATCGCACCAGTGTGCCCAGCACTTTAGGTCATCTTCAGATGGCTTTAGCAGAAGGTCAACAGAAGCTTTGCTGTTGTTATCGCTATGATTTAGTGGCGGAGCCTCATCATCTATGGTCCATATCTGTTCCTTGCAAAACCATGCTGCTCCAATATTCCGCGGGGCAACATGTGTAGTAGTACTGTTGAAAAGGCGTCGAGGTTTCTAAAAGTTTAGGAACTAAGCAATGCACATCTCCATCAGATGACTACCAACACAAATCCTTTTTTACCAAATTATTTTACAAATCTGCATCAAATCAGCATCCATGTAAACTATTTTTAAAATGCCAAGCATGATCAATGTTTCTGTGGATGACATTAGATAGCAAAGCGGTGGAACTCTAATTGAATGTTATTTTTTTGCAAGTGCTTACCATTGTTAACAACGGCAACATCCATTGGGAACGATGTATCAACCACTAAAAGGGTTACCAATGGCTGCGACAGGAAGTGAGGTATCAGGAGCTCAGAGGTGAAGAAAAGGAAAATCCTACGGGGCCAAACCAAGCTCTAGCTGAAGCGGAGGCGAGCACCCACCTCGACCTTGTCGACCACCTTGAAGAGCACAAACCTTGCGGGTGTCTCGAACAGGACCATCATCTCTTCCCTAAATTGCCAATCAACTCAACAAACTCAACCGTAAGAAGTGCCCCTCGTCTGGATCGCAAGCACACACAGAAAACCTGATAAAATCCAAGCACACGTCTTAGAGGAAGATAAACACGAATAATCCAAACAAAACTCAATCGAAAGAAGCCCTCCTCAATTGGGTCTCAACCACACCTACAAAACCAGATCAAATCAAAGAACACATCGTAGAACCGAATCGAGGTGGTCTCAGCGTTTAGGGCCTAGAGAAACATGGAGAGGTGGCTAGAAGGCCATGCGGGAGGCCGTGCGTCGGCAATGAACGGGTCGGCGGAGCGAACCGAGCGAAGAACGAAAATAGAAAGCAAAAAAACTCTTTACAGCATAGCACTAAGAACATAGTATAAAATAGGTAGCCACAAATAAAAACCCGTTCACCGAACACAGCGTATTGCGTATGCAGGGTCTAAGCAAATATAGGAAAGAATGTATAAGCAATCTTTAGACAAGTGCAGAAAGACAATATAGGGAAAACACTGACATACCTTCAGGTGGCACCAACGAACACATTGTTCAATTGGGGGAAGACTGTGAATGAGAAGACCTCAGTTGGCACAAGAGCTAGCGCCTGAAGGTAGTTCTTGGGGGAACACAACCGATGTGTAGGTGTACCGGTTCCGATGCTGCAATGACCGCCACTTTGCTGACACTATTTTCCAGTATTAGTTCATTCACTTCAATCCGACAGATAAAACTATAAAAACATTTTTTTTCAGTTCCAACAGAATACTTTGGTCAACAAAAAGAATACATAATAATATAGGGGAAACACAGAGAAGAGAAAGAAAGGATCTAGCAAAGGATCCACCTGAAAGCAAAAAAATATACCTTTTTGATAAAGAAAAATCATAGCTTGTTTGTTCCGTATCAAATCTTCCTCCCTAATAAATCCCCAAAAAACCGAAACTTTTTAGCTCGTTTGGATGCATCCAAGAACAGCGATGAACTACTCGAGGAAATTAAATCCATCCAAAACAAACACAGAAAAAGTAGCGCTGATAGAGCTGTAGAAATTTATTATCCTCAGGTTGGTAAATATCCAATGCAAGAAATATACATACTGTTGCAGCTGTCTGCAATTGACAAAAAACAGCGTAGGGGACCAGTAAAACCCGTGAAACCAAAAACAAGCTGAAGGATAACTAACAGACATCAGGAAAAAGATACTTCTCCAGAAATGAACAGAAGCAAATCATAAATATACCAAATTACCTAAATAAAATATTAGAGACAAACAGCACAAAGCAAAGATCGTTTTTTGAATAGCAAAGCAAAACTTGTCAGCACATAACAACTGGAGGTGCAGAGAACGATGAAAACTCCAGATTAATTGGGTAGGCAAGAATGAGAATACCAAATTCCACATAATTATAGGAATGTAGTCAGGTCATATATATAGATGATCCATCAAAGTAAGTTAAACTTGCTTAAGTTGGAACGATAAGTTGCAACCCAGTTGGCTGATGGCTGTTAAGTAACCTCAACAGCAGAACGATAATTTGTCCTCAAAAAACATAAAGTATTGCACAATATAATCTAAGTGCTAATGTATCTTCCAAACATCCCGAACAAACGGAAAATAAACCAAATTACCTCAAAACATTGTAGTAGAGTAAGAGAAATGGATAAGCGAGCAAAAATTTGACCAAAAAGAATACTTCTGTACTACCGCTGCTACAACTGCAGGTTATACCTGAAAACTGATACTATCCAGAAATAGAGGATTGCTATTTAGCATAAATGGGCTGCTCAGGAATTTCCAAACTACCTCATGGCACAGTAGCATCAGAATGAATTGACAAGTAACCGAAAACTAAGAGTCAGTGGTATTATGTGGTTGCACACTTTTCAGCAATTGCAGGATGTTTTAGCAAGTTAAGCCAGCCAATGAAGAACAAATTGCCAAGAGTATTTGAACTAATATAGTGGAGAATACGTAAGGGTTTCATGTTTCCTTAAGCACCTGTTGTAACAAATATTTATAATAAATTGCACCCCAATCGATTTTTATAGACACCACCCACCCACCACTACTACAACTCACAGAGTTCCTCACGTGGTAACCATTTTTGGCAAGGGACTGGTGCAGATAGAAGCGACAACAAAACACTATCGCTGTCGCTATTGTCATCCGAGGCCTGAAAGAAAGAGGAATGTTAAAATTGACAGGCAAGCTTAGCAAACTACCAAAATAAGATTCACCTAAGAGGGTGAAGGAAATTACATAGAGTTTCAGTCTAATCCCAACATCCCGAATAAATGAACAATATAAGAACAAAATGTCTCGCTCAATGCTTTCAGTAATACCTTCTTTCTTTGATTGGGAAAACTCTAATTTTTCCCTGGTGAAGCACCAAGAGTACATGTGCTCACATGATGATCTCTCAATGATTTTGGATTCTATATCCATCAGTGTGTTTGACAAATCCTGCTGGAGAGGCCCTCTGTAACTTAACCCCAAAACCTTTAGAGGAAGTTGCACAAATGACTCTTGGCTATTTGTATACTGGATTTTTATCAGTTGTGCTGAACAACCTGCAAAGCCACAAAATTTAGATAAGGGACTATCTGCTGCGATACATCGACATACTGCTTGAGCGAAGCAACAGACATTATAAATGTAACGAAATGGCAAACAAATATATGCAATCGATAACCAAAAAAGATATCTTGTGCAAGGACCTATTCCCTTGATAGCTTGCTATAACTGTACTCCGGCCTGAAGAAGACGCCGACCGTACGCTGCCATGGAGAAACAATACTTTGTAGGATCTGAACAACGAAAATAGGAAATGAGTTCGATCTTAGTTGGGAGCCGAAATACAACCGAATACAATCGAAAACGGCGATACCAAAGCGATACACCGGAACATAATCGGCTTGGATCAAGAGAAACCGAAGAAAAACAGGAAGGTCACGGCATCATCGCATTAGGCACCCCATTTCTATCATGGAGGCAAGAATAGATCACAGAATTGACACAATCTAACGCACAGAAACTAAACAATTGGGAAGACCAAATCCACAGCACTAAACGCACATCAGTAACAGTGAAATGCCCAACATAATCAATCAAAAGGAAAACCTTGAGCCCTCACCTCACAGACGACCTACCTTCGATGCCGCTGAAGATGACATGGCCCGCCTCCTTGACCGCCGGCGGCCTAGCGGACATGTACCTGTCCTCGCGTTATCCGCGTCGCCCAATCCTGCAGCCAAATGCAACTGACCATAAGATCTACTCTCCAAGGTGCTCGCTGCGAGGCGAATGGGTGGTTTTCGGTGGTCCCTGTGGCGCGTGAGGCGGATCTGAAGGCGGCGATGGTGGCCTACGGTTTTGGGAGAGGCCGCCGCCACTCCACCTCTGGCCTCGTCCACCCGGACGATGAGCTGTGAGGGCCGCGCCAGGAGGAGGCTACGGGGCACGATCGGCATCCTATGGACGGATCGGCGACCGAAGCGAGGAGGGGGGAGCGGAGGCACGCAGCCAGGCGGAGCAAGCGAGGAGGCGGGCACGACCGCGTAAGCACGGCGCGAGGGAGACGCGAAGCAGCAACGGGGCACGATCGGCATCCTATGGACGGATCGGCGACCGAAGCGAGGAGGGGGGAGCGGAGGCGCTCAGCCAGGCGGAGCAAGCGAGGAGGCGGGCATGACCGTGTAAGCACGGCGCGAGGGAGACGCGAAGCAGCACGCGCTAGGGTTCTGGTGCGCGTGTGGGAGAGTTGATCTGGGCTGTCCGCCGAGATGCGCGCGATCCGGTGGCGGCGCAAGATCCGGGAGCGCAAGATGCTGATCGGACGGTCGTGACGCGAGGAAATGTACGGCATGCGCTGGGAGGCCGGGAAATCTTTCACGCTTAATAGATAAGTTACTAGATAGGAACCCGCGCTACGCCGCTCCGTACGGAATTTGGTTCGCTGATCCTTTCCGGAAAAATAAAGCTGGAGGACACGCACGCGAATATACGAAACCATAGTTTTTTCTTTGAAATGGAAAAATAAAGACGGATGACCCATACGCGAATATACGAAACGATAGGGCCCTTTTTGCAAAACCACCGATCGAAGGGGCTGGATGTAATTTTTTATTCTCGCAAAACCACCCACCGATGAAAAATAGTCTAGAGGAAAAAGGGTGAAAATTATTAGAGACGACAACCTTCTTTTTGTCGAGCCTAACACTCTATGCGCTCTCGAGTAATAATACATGTGTAAAAAATATCGAGATCGAGATGGAAAATCGAGTTGGGGAAAAAGTCTAGAGCTAAAGTCGCACACATATCTCTAGTGACAAAAACATTTTTTCCGGGAAAAACGGACAACACAACCGAATAAAAAAAACTACGGATTTTTTTTGGAAACGAAAAAATAAAGGCGAATGACCCGACGCGAATATATTTAAACGATAGGGCCTTTTTGCAAAACCACCGATCGAAGGGATCGGATGCATTTTTATTTCGCAAAACCACCCACCGTAAAAAATAGTCTAGAGGAAAAAGGCGAAAAATTATTAGAGATGATAAGCTTTTTTGTCGAGCCTAACACTATACGCTGTTCACCGAGTAATAATACACGCTTAAAAAATATCGAGATCGAGATGGAAAATCGAGTTGGGGAAAAAGTCTAAACATAGAGCGCACACATTTCTCGGTGTGAAAAAAAATTGCCGGAAAAACGGTTTTTATATATTTCCTTTCTTAAAGGTTGCTCGGACCCAAGCTAATCCATGAACCACTATAAACCTTCGATTTAATCTATTTAAACGATAGAGCCCTTTTTGCAAAACCACCAATCGAAGGGACCGGATGCATTTTTTTATTTCCGCAAAACCACCCACCGGTCAAAAATAATCTAGAGGAAAAAGGGCGAAAAATTATTAGAGACGACAATCTTCTTTTGTCGAGCCTAACACTATACGCGTTCATCGAGTAACAATACACGTTTAAAAAAATATCAGAGATCGAAATGGGAAATCGAGTTGGGGAAAAAGTCTAGATATAGAGCTGCACACATTTCTCTGGTGCTGAAAAAACATTTCCGGGGAAAACGGATTTTTTTTATGTATTTCCTTTTTAAAAGGTCGCTTTCGGACCAGCGCGTAATCCATGAACCGCTATAAACCTTCGATTTAATATGTTTTTTCGTTTTTGGTTTTTTTGTTTGTTAAAAAAAATGGGTCGTTAGGACCCGCCGGTGAATTTATGGGCCGCTATAAATCTTCGGATTCGGACTAATCTACATTTTTTTTAAAAAAAAACCGCGGTTACGACCTGTTGGCAAATCCATAAGTTGCTATAAACCTTCGACGAATCTGTGTTTTTTTTAGGCGAAAACATTTTTTTGGTGCGAAAACATTTTTTCCAGGTTTTTTGGGTGGCGAAAACATTTTTCCCGGGTTTTTTCGGTGATGAAAACATTTTTCCCGGGAAAAACGGAGAAAGGACCTGAACGTAAGAAGCAAGGACCTATTTGTTATTTTTTTGGACCTGTTCGCTATCCTGAAAAATTAGAAAAGGGTTTGTTCGCGATTTGAAATTAACGGGGGCTTTTCCGTAAAATTCCGCGTCAGGGACCCAAACGCGAAGAAAAAAATATATATTTGTCTCACAGAAAATTACACATGGACCTATCCGTAATTTCGAAGAAATGGAGGGGCTTTTCCGCAAATATCGGGCATAACACGTGGATGGGCTCCATGAGCTCCATTTCTTCCGCTTGTAATGGGGGTATTCTTCCGCTTGTAATGGGGGTATAATTAGGATGAATAGATTTGTGTAGCAAGGGATGTGAGGTTTGGGTTTGTATGATCGAGTAAAGGTGAAGCTGAGCCCTCTTAATGTTATATTTCATTGTTAATAGTGTTTCTGTGCTGGTATATTTTACATCATTTTCTTCTCTACTCACTTTTGAGGCTATTGACAACTATATATTCAAGTGATCAGTTTTCAATGTGGGAAAATTAGCTCTATGCTGCGTTTAGTTTGGACTTGTACACTACGTCCAGAACATACCAGCGCAGTGAAAATTTGCTCCATTAATCATCTATCTTTGGCAACTTTTCTTTATCTACTCCGATATATCTATGAACTTAGGATCCTCGATTCAGATTTGTCTGCATAGTTACAAGGCTTTTGATCAACTAGAAAGGCTAGAAGTTGCTTGGAGCCAAATTAAAGTGGGGGATATTAGGCATAATGCTCTTTTAGTTTTGTTGCTATGGCATCTATTTATGCGTGTATTATCCGTATATCTTTATCTATTTCCGATTCAAATCCATCATATATCTGTCCTATATTCGTATCTCAAATAATCCAAATTCGTATCTGTATTCGGTTCCGAATCTGAAAAAATACGGATAAAGATATAGAAAGAGCAATATCCACTTATATCCAACCTGTTTTCACCTTTAGATATGACGAGGAATCTTCGATGTGCTCATTGAAAGATGGACATCGGCAGGAATTTCCCCAACACGAGCTGCAGCATAAGCATCTGCGAGCCAAGGAACCGTGTCCTTGTGACAGTCAGTGTATCTATTAAAAAAATCAGCCTCAGCATAACCAACTAATCAGCGGAAGGCAACACCTTTCTTCGTCAACGTTGCCTTCAGCATAGTTTCTGATTTTTCTTTAAAAGAAGTCACAAGCTGTGTTAGACAACTGGATTCTAGTTCAGTTTTTTACCTAAATGCTAAATCCAAACCTATTTGTGAAGAAAAGAAGTTTTTGAAAACACCATTTTCAGAACAGCCAGCTGAAAACTGGGCTTTTACATGAACCCAAGCAGTACAAAAGAGAGCCATAATATCGCAGCACCAACCATTTCTCTCCACGGTGTACTCTGACTCCAACCCAACCTCAGTTACTACAAACTCTATTTTGCAGCTAAGGGCATGTTTGGATCCATTAGCACTAATAGTTAGCTGCTAAAATTAGCTAAGGTGGATCCAAACAGGTTAGCTAATAGTTAGCCAACAACCCAGCTAATAGTTATCTCATTAGCTGGTTCTCCCTGCTAATTTCAGTTAATGGATGATCAAAAGACCAATTTGCCTTCGGCCCCTCTACGGCAGACCTTTTTCCCTTACGCTCGGCTAATTAATACAAGGGTACAATGAATATTTGCACCCATAACCAAATTTCTAACCACCTATTAGCTAGTAGATTCAAACAGCCCCAACTAATAATTAGTCAGATACTATTAACCATTAGCCAACTAATTATTAGAGCTAATGGATCCATGCAGACCCTAAGTGGTGGCTCCAAGGCACCGGGCCGTAGCCGAGTGGTGGGCCCGATCTCTGCGGTCACTACGGCCCAGCTTAGCGGATACGAGTTCACCGTCCGCTCGGTAATGCCCAAACGCCGACTCCTCTATCCGCGCGGTCATCCGCAGCCGCCGCCGCCATGCTCCACCTCCGGCGCTTTCCCCCCGCCTCCGTGACCCCTCCCATCTTACCACCGCAGCCGCACCTCCACCTCTGTCCACCTTCGGCTCTCGTCCTCTCCACCTCCGCCCCGCCTCCGCGTTCCCACCCCATTCTCTGCCGAGGACTACCTCGTCGTCACCTGCGGCCTCACCGGCGCCCAAGCGCCAAAGCGTCCAAGAAGCTCCCGTCTCAAGTCCGCCCCAACCCAGACGCCGTGCTCGCTCCTCCTCTCCGGCGTCGGCCTCCCGCCCGACATCGCTACCATCGCCGCCCTGACCCGGTGCTCCTGAATTCCAGGGTGGGCAACGTCGCCACCGCCTCGCCTCCCTCCGCGATCGCTCGGCCTGTCCCATCGCCAGACGCCGCTTCCTCTGGTCGGCGGCTCCGTGGCGCCCGCTCTGCGATGTCGTCTCGGCTCGAGTTCGGATCCCCTTCGCCGGCACCTTCGACAAGCTCCTTCGGACTGTGAGGACGAACAGGTGCACCCTGAGCACTGACCTCGAAAAAGTGGTAAAGCCCAACATCGCGCTGCTTCGGGAGTGCGGCTTAAGTGTTTGTGATATTGTCAACATGTCAATGCACTGGCCGAGGCTGCTCGTGTCCAATCCAGAACGGATGAAGGCATTCGTGCTGCGCGCCGACAAGCTCGGTGTGCCGCGCTCCTCATATAATTTCAAGCGCGCGGTGGTCATGGCCTCTTATCTCACCGAAGACAAGGTTGCTGCGAGGATGGAGTTCTTGAGGAGCACTCTTGGTTGCTCCATGGACAAGGTCAGCGTTGTGGTCTGTACGTACCCAGATATTCTTAGATCATCTGACGAGAAACTTTGCTGCAACATAGAGTTCTTGAGGAGCACTCTTGGTTGCTCCAATGACCAGCTTACCATTGCAGTCTGCAAAAAGCCACAAATTCTACAACTATCTGAGGAGAACCTTCGCCGCAAGATAGAGTTCATGGTCACTGAGGTTGGCTTGGAGCCAGAGTTCATCATGGAGAGGCCCCTGCTGCTCACCTACAGCCTGGAGAAGCGGATGGTGCCACGGCATTATGTCTTAAAGATCCTGCATATGAAGGGATTGATCAAGATAAGTGCTAATTTTTACAAAATATTTCTTGGTGTCGACAAGGATTTCATAGCAAAATACATTGACCGTTACAAGGATGCTGTTCCTGGGCTCGCATTTGCTTATGCTGCAGTTTGTGCTGGGAAAGTGCCTACTAAAGTCGAACATTGACACCTTCGGACAGATATATTGCAGATTCTTCCAGGCTTACAGCAAACACAACACCTTATGCTCAGATGCTCAATTGCCCCATTAGTTAATGTTCATTCATGGTAATATCTTTTTCAAATCTTGATCTCAGCTGTAGAACTTCTAGTGATCTTATATTCTTATTGCTCATGATGTGATCCTAGCTTCAATTGTGGATATCTACTAAGCAACTAGACTGTCTTAATTTCGCTGCCCTACTGCTCATGTGATGCCTCGTTGCTTCTGCAACTTTTTTTATTCTGGCGTTTTGAGCAAACAGGGTTTTGACTGTATTAGCTGCCTCTTTTGTGTCCCCCTGCATTTCCTAATTATGTTTTTCTACTTCCAACTGATGTGTACTTGTCTTTCTAGGAGTATTTACTTCATTGTGGCTTGGCTATTTTATTTTGAGCTGAATGGATTACCCATATCATTTCAAGTGCTGTTTCAATTGCTCATTGGTTACTTCATTAAGGCTTTGACTTTCGACTAGTGGCCAAAATCACTACAGGGAATGAACTTTTCGTCTACACTCATGGACATCTAATGTTGTAAACACCACCTAAAAATTCATGCTTGTTAGCAAAGTGATTAGTGACACTAGAGGAGGCTAGGACCCATAACAAAATAGCTTGTTCTATAGAAGTTTGAAATCATTCAAAATTCAGCTACTCGAAACAAGCCCTTGGTGCACGATACAGATTTCTCCCATTGGACAATTGAGGGACTAACACTTGGGAGTTAGGATCACCCTTCGAGTTGTATAATGCCAGATTATGATTTCTTTGTGCCTAATTGGACTGCTCCTAATGACTGATGCACTTAATTTAGTGAAACAAATGCGGAGGATTCATTCCCTGATTTTATAATCTTCCTTTGTTGGAAAAAAATGTTATGCACAATTTCGCCGTTCTTTGCACACCAAAAAAAAAAAAAAAAAACTGTGCACAAATACTAATTTTGTGGCATTCTTTATTTTTGCTCCTTTGAAGTAAGAATAGTTTAGTCATTTCCTTTGTTCTTTTCTACTCTTTCTGGAAACATCTTGTTGGCGTACTTTGCGCCAGGGTACCCTCTCCGCCGCAGAAATGTGAGATGACGTGGCGGCCTGGCGAGCAGGCGGGCGACCAGGCCCCTCTCGCCGGGCCGTACAGGCGACCAAAAGGATGGAAGAAGGCTTCGCCTCGAAGCCTCCTTTTCCCGACATGCCTTGTCAGAATCATTGATTGCGTCTGACACTGCTGACGATACTTGTCGGCAGTAGCGAAGCTAGAATTGAAATAGAGGGTGGGCTCAAAGTCTCATTAGAATAAGCTAAATTGAGACAAGCAGAGCAATTATAGTATTGTAAAATTAAAATTCATACATAAAGAAAGGAAAAGCATAGAAAAAAGCAACAATCCTCACTTGATCTCTAATTTCATTAGCATAATCTTCTATTGGCATGCGAAGCGCCGGATCGGCAATAATTTCATTCGTATTCAATTCTAGTCGATGTATTTTTAGTTGAGTTGCGCTCTCATCGGTTAATTGAGTACTACTTGAATTACTTGTGAAATAATTGCGTAAAGTTCATTTCTCCATTATTACAAATCTACGAATAAATACAACTATAAATGTGTAAGCATAATACAACTATATTACCAACAACAGAGTCTAGAGCATGTTGTACATTTGTATGGTATATTTGTAATTTTTATCAATGTATAACAATATGAGTGTATAACAATATGGATACGATATATTGATATTTGATAGTATATATTATATTACTAATTTACTATATTACCAATTTACTCATTTACCCATTTACTCAGGGATCTCATTTACCTATTTACCATTTGTAGCCTGTAGAATACTAGAAGTGAGATCACGATTGATGTCTGATACTCTCTAGACGCCATTAATTATCAGCAAGACCATCTATGTGCTGCAATGGTTAATACGGGCTGTTAGTGGTAGAGCCACCGGAGAATCCAGACTCTAGAGTGGGAGAGCGGCTGAAGGGGCTTGGCAATGGCGGAGGGTGGGCTCGGGCCTGATGGAGCCCACCCCTTGGATTCGCCCCTGCTTGTCGGCGTATTCCATCGGGCAGGCCCTTCGAGACAGAGGGTTAGATTCGGTAAGAGGGCGTGTTCGCGGCGGGACAACCTAATGACTCTCCTGAGGGATCATGAGATCAACAGATCAAGAACACAGCGATATACCCAACTTCGGGCCCCCGGTGTGGGTAACAGCCCTACGTCCTGCTAGAGTGCGTGTTATACGAGGTGGGCTGATTACAGAGCACTTTTCTCTTTTCTCTTTTTTCTGGCCTACGATTTTTCCGATCGACTGACCCTCCTTTCCCCCATGCACCCGAGCCCCCTTATATAGCCTGGGCCGGCTCGGGCAGGTGAGAGGGTAACATCATACTGATTTACACTTCATTAATTACACCTATCGCCGCGGCCTTTCATTTATTACACCCATCATTGTCGTCTCGTCCTTAAGCCTCATTCTTCGTGCCACGGCATGGCTTCGCCTGGTCCACCCGGGATGTGACATTCTTGCGAAGGGTTTGATATGAGGCGTCAGAGGGACAGACCATCGTGTTGATAGCAGGATCCTTTGCAATCAATGGCCCTGACACAGCGTGTTAGGGGAAGAGACTTCGAGACGAAACTCTCGTTCATTCCTTTGGTTGCCCACGGGCCGCCCTTTGGCGAGTGGGGCTCGGTCGCCGCCATGCCGGGCGCCACGTGGCCGCCCGCTGGCGAGTGGGGCTGGTCGCCCGCCCTCGGGCGCCACGTGGATTCACACTGCCGCAGAGAGGGTACCCGGCGTAAATCTGTTGACAAGACGGTAGTCTGTTCCTCTAACATCCCTTACAAAACCCGTCGTAGGCTAGTCACTTCCCGGACGGACCGGGCGAGGCCATGCTACGACGCTGATAATGAGGCTTAGGGGTAAGGCTACAGTGATGGGCGTAATAAATGATGTACCACAGTGATGGGTGTAATAAATGATGCACCACAGTGATGGGTGTAATAAATGAAGTGTAATCATGATGTCGCCCTCTCGCCTGCCGGAGCCAGCCCAATCTATATAAGGGAGCTCTGGTGCATGGGAGAGGGAGAGGAAGGAGAAAGAGACAGACAAAAAAGACTGAAGAAGAAAACACCTTGTAACTAGCCCCTCATACATTAACAAAGATCTAGTAGGACGTAAGGCTATTACCCATACCGGGGGCCCGAACCTGGGTAGATTGTTGTATTCTTTGATCTGTTGATCCCAGGATCCCCTAGTCGAGCCATTAGGTTGTCCAGCCGCGAAGACGCCCTCTTACCGAATCTAACCCTCTGTCTTGGATGGCCTGTCAGGTGGAATACGCCGACAAGGGCGCGCCAGGTAGGGGGCTAGCGGTTGGCTCACTCTGCCATCTTTCCAACGGATCCTGGTCTTCCATCCAAAAGGACCGCGCTTTTGATGATGGCGGGTTCGCACTCGCAGCAGAAAGAGGTGCCGGAGGCTAGCAATGCTCGGGATGCGGCGGATCGTCTCACTCCACCCCCGCAGGGAGGCGGCGGTGCTGAGCACCCGGTTCGGCGACGGCTGGCCATGGAGGCGGCCACCCCGGCCCAAAACCTCCATCGGTCCGTCTCCTCTTGGACCACCCTCCGATGGAACTCGCAGGAGACACTCCAGCCACGCCATGGCTTTGGGACATTGCTGGCCTCATCGATGCGGCCTAGCTCCATGTGAGGATGCCCGACAGGTCAGGTACTGTCAGTGCTCCCCAGACGAGGGTGCATGCTGACCGCACCCAAGCTTCCATCCACCCGAGCGGGAAGCGCTCTGGCCAGGAGGGTCAGAGCAAAGGAAAGGGCGTGCAAGACGTGGATCCCGGTTCCGCTGGGAGCCGCGAGGACCTGAGGGTTCATCTGGAGAAGCGTCGCCAGCGGCACGACGATGATTTGCGTGATCACCGCGGCCTGCTCGCCGGCATACTTTGCGCCATGGTACCCTCTCCGCCTCGTAAAAGCAGCCACAGTGGCGGCTTGGCGGGCGGCGGGGTGTCGGCCAGTGGCGGCTTGGCGGCGGTGGGCGATCACGCCGCCGCCGCCGCCGCCCACGGACGACTGGCGAGCATGTGGGCAATCACACCTGCTCGCTGGCGCCGGCCGCGGGCGGCTGGCGGCGGTGGGCGATCACGCCCTGCTCGCTTAGTGCTCGCCCGGCGTGTAGGCGACCAAAAGGTTGAAAAGGAGGCTTTGCCTCGAAGTCTCCTTCCCCTGACACGCTGTGTCGGAGCCTGACATGCTATGTCAGGGCCATTGATTGCGAAGAATTCTACGGTCGACACGACAGCGACCCATCCCTCTGACGCCTCACACCTAACCTGTCGCATGAAGGTCACATCCCGGGCGGACCGGGCGAAGCCATGCACCGACATTAAATGAGGCTCGAGGAACAGGACCACTCTGATGAATGTAATAAATGAGTCATAGATCACCAGGATGTCATCCTCTCACTTGCCCGAGCCAACCCGGTCTATATAAGGGAGCTCCGGTGCATGGGGGAGGAGGATCAAAAAAAGAAGAGGAAAGACTTAGTAGAAGAAAAGAAGAACACACAAAGAAAAGAGTACATTGTAACCAGCTCAATACACATCAATAAAGATCTAGCAGGACGTAGGGTTGTTACCCGTCTGAGGGGGCCCGAACCTGGGTACACCGTTGTGTTTTCTGGTCCGTTGATCCCGGGATCCCCCCGTGCGAGAGTCATTAGGGTTTCCGATCGCGAAGACACCCTCTACCGAACCTTAGTCTCTGTTCTGGGAGAAGCCCCGTCTGTTGATCGGGTTCTGTCCGACGAAAAAGCGCCGACACCGTCGCGCTCAGGGGCAAGGCCGCGACAGGCGGATGGCCCCTAGAGACGAAAGCTCCTCCCATGACACATTCGGAGCGAGGAGGTCCACTCCTCCGATTCTTTGGTGAGTCGCGATCCGCACTCCCCGGCACGGTGTCTCCGGGCCGGGGTTCAGGTGGACGCATGACTCCCCCTATGGCGTCGGGTGCCAGACGTGGTCCGAAAGGTTTCGCCCGGCATCTCTGGAGAAGTATGACGACACCACCAACCCGGAAGAATTCTTGCAGATCTACACAACGGTGGTGCGGGCCGCTGGCGGGTCCGAAAAGGCCATGGCCAACTACTTCCCAACAGCCTTGACGGGGTCCGCTTGGTTCTGGCTGTTGAACCTCCCGCAATGATCGGTACACTCGTGGGAGGAATTGTGTGGCCTTTTCATCGCCAATTTCAGGGCTCATACACACAACCGGGCATGGAGGACGATCTTCATGCCCTAGAGCAGGAAAGAGGGGAATCGTTACGCGACTTTATCCGGCGATTCTGCCATTGTCGCAACACGATCCCCCAAATTTTCGAACAGTCGGTCATCATCGCCTTTCGGAGAGGCATTCGAGACCACAAGATGCGGGAAAAGATGGCCACCCGCAACATCACCACTACCTCCGAGCTGTTCTCCCTGGCGCATAAGTGCGCGAGGGCAGCGGAAGCTCGGGGGTCGGTGTCCGGCCGCATCGGCGGTCGCGGCGGAGATGAGGCCGGGACTTCGAGGGGTTCCGGCCCCACGAACAAGAAGGCGAAGAGGCGCGAGGCGGTTGAGACCAAGCGGGTCCTGACCACCGAGCGCGAGCGTAGAGACACCATGCCGCGGGGCGTGACCGCCGTGATCGGCGGGATGACCGCCGTGACCCGCGAGATGATCGTCGAGGTCGGAGAGATGACCACGGCAAGGAGAAGGAGGGCAGGCCTTACTGCCCAATCTACTGGACCAACACCCACGATCTGGCCAACTGCTAGGTTGTGAACAATATGGTGGAGTAGCGGCTCAAAGAGCGCTGCCCTCGCGACGGTGACCAAGACGAAGACTCTACCCCGCTGGCCTTCCAGTAGGTAGACCACACCGTGGCGTACATCCATGGTGGCTCCGCCACCTACCCCTCCAACACGACATGAGGGAGGTGTGTGCCACGGTGCCAAGCCCAGGGACGTGTCGGATGCTGAAATGGTCGGAGGAGTCGATCACTTTTAGTCGGGCCGACCACCCTGAGAGCACTGCCGGCCTGGGTCACCTTCCGATCGTAGTATCGCCCATGGTCCAGAACATGAAACTTCAGCGGGTGCTAGTGGACGGAGAGAGCTCCATTAACCTCCTGGCCTCTAAGGCATTTTGGGCACTCCAGCTACCGCACCAGGAGTTGCACCCGGCCTTGCCTTTCTATGGAGTTACCCTGGAGGCTGGCTCTGTCCCCATGGGCCAAGTTCGCCTCCCCGTCACCTTCGGGAAGGAAAGCAACTACCGTACGGAAATGGTAGACTTTGAGGTCGCCAACTTCGACCTCTTGCACAACGCCTTGCTTGGCCGACCTGCGTTGGCCAAGTTCATGGCGGTCACCCACTATGCTTACATACCTGGGCCTGGGCCTGGTGGCCCCATCGCCGTCCGGGTGGATAGGCCAGAAGCCTTGCGTTGCCACAAGCACGCACTGGACCTGGCCGGTGCCACTTGTGTGAGACAGGCTGATGCCGCCTTTCCGGGAACCCCTCAGGTGAAGACCCGTGCCTCGCCTGGCTTTGCCGGCGAGGTTAAAGTGGTCTCCCTGAGCGTGGGTGAGCCCGGGAAGGCCGTCACTATTGGCGTCAAGCTCAATGCCAAATAGGAAGATGCACTCGTCACCTTCCTTCGGTCTAACTCTGACGTGTTTGCCTGGCAACCGTCTGATATGACTGGGGTCCCTAGGTAGGTGATCGAGCACCGACTGGCAACGCTCCCAAGAGTGCGCCCGGTCCGACAAAAGGTCCGGAGAAAGGCACCGGAGCGGCAAGATGCCATTCGGGAGGAGATAGAGAAGCTGCTGTGTGCAGGGATTGTTAGGGAAGTCTCTCACCCTGAGTGGCTTGCTAACCCTGTGCTTGTCAAGAAATCCAACGGGAAGTGGCGAATGTATGTCGACTTCACCGACCTCAACAAGGCCTGCCCAAAGGATCCCTACCCGCTGCTGCGCGTCGATCTCATCGTCGACTCCACGGTGGGGTGCGAGCTGCTGTGCTTTCTGGACGCATACTCCGGGTACCACTAGATTAGCGTGGCAGTAGAAGACGAGGAGAAAACCGCTTTTGTAACCCCCATGGGTGTTTATTGCTATATCAGAATGCCGTTTGGGTTAAAAAATGCCGGTTCTACCTATCAGCGTGCCATGCATATTTCTTTCCACACTACACCATGACACAATTTTAGCAACAATCTATCTGTCGGCAAATACTACATAAGGTGACTCATTGTCTGTCGGAAAATGTTTTTCCCGACAGAAAACAACAGTCGGAAGAAGTCCTGTCGGGAAAAACATTTACCGACAGACATTTTTTTGCCGACGGATGGTATGACTGTGTTCATGATAATTGCCGACAGATAATTTTTCCGGCTGTATGACCTTTTGCCGACAGATAATCGAGGGAAATATTGACTTATTGCCGATGAGACAATTCGATGTAGTATATGTAGTTTTGCCGACGCTAGTCCGATGGCACACCTAATGCTTAAATGACGACCGAGGTAAAACTATAGATTTATGCCGACAGTTAGTCCGAAGGTAAAACGAAAATGGCCGACATATGGTCTGAGGGTAAACCATATTAGCCTGAAATAACACATTTCTTTAACTGGAAAACAATTACAAACATTATTGTACACATTATACCAATCTAACTAGTAATTAATTCATATTTACACAACAGTATAAAATGATTCAATAACGCATCCATTCAACTTCATTTAACTAAAACGTACAAATTTATCCAAAATCCCAGAGTTACTACAGTTAACCATCAATCCTTTACAAAATACAACTTTACAAAATACAACCCTGCATGATCTTCAAAGCCAAGGTCAACTATACATTTTCCTCCAAAATGAGTTGTTAAGTATACAAAAGCATACATGCGACTAGTTGTTAACAAGAGCATCTGTATCGATCGGCATGATGGTAGCACTAACTTCCTAGGCCCTTCCAATTCTATCTGCAAAAAAAAGAAACACTTCCATGTAAATGATAACATTGTAGATTGTAGATAACCACAAGCAACATAAGGAGACAAGTCACTGTCATGTACTCAACCACTCAAGTAAACGAAGCTATCCGACATGTTTTTCCAACCCTGCAGTCTCCAAATGTTGCATGAGTACCTACTTATTTTATACAGTTCATTTACTTTTCACAAAGTAAAAAAGACACAGGAAGTTGCCAAGATATTGTGAACAAAAAATGGGACAGTAAATTGTTCCAAAAGTCTTTACATACATTGAAAGGCCAATTAAATTAGAATATTCTTTGGTCTAGGTTACTTCATGTCTTGGAAAAATTACCCAACATCCAATTGGAAAATTGTGGCTACCAAGTTTTGCTTACAAAACTGTGAATATTGACTCCCTCATACCATCATGGACACACATTATTATTTGTACCATAAGTATCTTAAAAAAATACAGTGAAAGTGGGAAGGTTAGAAAGAGACTACTTTGGTATGAGAACAATTGCAAGTTACAGGCTTACAGCTGCTATCTGTACAATCGATCTATAGTGTTCTTTTATTTTCCAATATCCTTATTGTTCAGAAGGAAATGAACCCATCATGATTCATGAATGACTACTGCATCTGTTATTAGCTTCCATTCCACTACATTCGCAACTCTGGTTAAATAATTTGTTTTTGTACCTAGAATTAATGGGGAAATTCCATCTGTCGATGAAGCCACCATGAACCATGACAGGCTGACAGGTCTGTCTTTAGTTTCAGTTCTAAGTGAGCCTTTTATGTCATAACTCTTATGCCAGTCTCACACCTCTCTGGTCTCTGTTTGTTAGTAAAATGCTATGTAAGCATTGCAGTTTGTAATGGATCAAATTATTAACATAGGGCTGATAGTGTTTCTTTCATACATTCATAGACAACAGGGCTAAGAAACTGTTGTGTGCCACAACAGTGGTAGCATGCAAGCACTGGCTTCAAAAAGAAAAGTCAAACTTGCAAAGTATAGCAATGAAACAAACAGCTGAAGGGCAAAAACTACCTATTTTGCCACACTTGCTCCTTGTGGTTTAAATAGGAACTTCATGAAATCAATGTTTTTGCCATAAGCATACCATCATTTTTACTTGCAGCTAGGCATATTGAACAAATGCTATTAATATATGATACACTGTCCAATCCATAGTGCCCACTGCCCAGTTCTTATGGTGCATTTCCTTTTTGCACACTAAATGGAACTAATGCCCACACCACACCTTGTTGAACTCCGCATCATTAACCAAAATGTATCACTAGATACCCGCAAAGCATAGTAAATGCAAACTTTGGAGTAAAATACCTGCAATCTGGAAGCTCAGTAGTGCTTCTTCTTGACTTGGACCTCAAATTAGGACCTCCATTAGCTACTTCACTTGTGTGTTGAGTTGTCTACAAGAAGTTGCATAGTAAATCAAGGGTATGAGTAATGAATGTCTATGGATTTTACTGAAAGAGTTAGAAGCCAATCTCAAATCCTACAGAGTCAGTTTAGCTTTCAGTCAATCACCTGAAGGAGTTGCTCAACCAACGGATGACCTATAAAAGTTTCTTATGTATGTGCCCCCAATTGGGCCTGTAAAGGTTTTTTCATTCAGTGCTTTTACTGCTTCTAGATTTTACTGCAGTTAGCTCAAACAGTTATTGGCAAAGAATGCCCTTGTGCCAGAATTCTGTTACTTGATTTTTTTTTAATATCTGGACTACAGTGTTATGATTCTTTTGTTGTGGGCTTAAAAAATTCATCTATAAATTGTTGTATCTTAACCCAATACTAAACTGACGATGAACAAAAAATGTAACCTAATTAGTCCAAGGCAAGCTAAACTCCAGAAGGAAATCGCTCACCTTTCAACAGACGAACATCATAATAGAAAGAAAATGTGCTAACTTAGTGCTCACAGCACTACTTTGTAAGTAGAGTAAAGCAGCAAAGCAAGCTATTGCTTTGGAAAACTGAATTCCAATAGTAAACAAAGCATGCTAATTTCTGACTTCAATTCAACCAAATATGTAACTTAATCCAATATTAAATTGACAATAAGCAAAATATAAGGCAAGTCAAACTCCAAAAGGAAATTGCAACTTTTCAACAGTGATGTTCTGTTAGAAATACTAGGCATCCATGGTTACAAATCCAAATGCCTAACCTAGCTTGTCATTTGCAACTTTAGTGCTCTCAGGAAAGAAAATATATTATTTTACAATTGAGGGTGAGCTCAAATGGGAAAGAAACACAACAACCAATACAGTTGCAGTTTGCAAGCAGCGATATAGGATGTGAAGAATGTGGTAAATAATAATGAGAGCAGTGCAGGACCTCTGATGACATTACAAATGAAACTCTTAATTCAGAAGTAGATAATACTAGTACTCAACAAACTATGGATGATCCAAGGGATGATCTGAAAACACTTAATTCAGAAGTAGATAATACTAGCCAGAGCATGCATGAGTTGTTGATCAAGTCTGGTTGAATGAAATACAGGGAAAACATTGCTAGGCTACTTAAATTTCCATCTCCAAATTGTACAGCCTAATGCCTGACCAAATAATGACACTTCTAGATATGCTAAACCTTTTCTTATAAGTTGATTAATCTAGCCATTTGTGAGCACTGTGCTCCAAAATAACACCTAAATAAACAATTGTGTATAAACTACACTTCTGCTGAGGCCTTTTAGGTGGGTCTGGAAACCAGAAAGACCTTATTGTGCATAAGAACATTACACAATGTCGATTCATACTTATGTGCTAAGGTATGCAGGTTAGCAGGTCTAAACAACCAAGACAAAGCAAGAAAATTATACATTTTTAAAAAAAAATCATACTAAATGTAAATGATCAATTCACATCACAATATCTGAATATGATCTTAACAAAATTTAATTGGTCAATGAATGACACAAGCCAAAAGGCGAAAAAAGTAACATCTACGCCCCTACTGTGAGACAGAAACCAAAAGGAAGAAATTTTTAATGCCTTGGCATGAAATTGATACTTACGATACAACATCCACAACACTATCAATTTTTATCTGTATCAAAGGAATGGAATTTCCTCAAAAGTTGCAATATATATCAGCAATAGCTCAATTCAGGCAATCAAAACAACAGTGGAGGAAGCTGGACGCCCTGGAGTTAACCTTGTGTACTAAGAATAAAACCTTAGATCTAACAAAATGCTGTTGATTCATGCTTCATGGATTGAGATGCTAATATGGTTCATGCTTCATGTTAAGATAATGGGATATTTAGAGCTATTAATAAGTTCTTTGGATAAGATAAGTGGCGTGATGCGATGATCAGCATACCAAGAGTTGATAGCCATTGGACAGGAAACATTAAATTCAGCACAGACGAATTCCCTCAAAATGAAAAGTAGATCACGCATCACTTAATAGGGTAGACATAGAACAAATTCCCTTCTATTTCAATTAATTTAATATCAATTTACCATAGCCTTCAATCGCAATTTCTCAAGTATGGCACAAGAGTGATGAACCAATTTCAATTGCCATGTTCTAAATTTCTCAAGTATGGTAGAAGAGTGATGAATATTATCAACCTTTCACGATAATCAACACAACTGAATCTAATTACCTTGGAAGCAATAGTGTAAAACCCATTGTCAAGAGAGTCCTTTGCAAAAGTTAGCCACTCCTCATGGGACACGCACAGATCAAGGTCATCGGAGTATTTGGCATCTCGTAGAACCAGCGCTTCATATCTCATAGCAAGGCAGCTCTAGCAGTGTACATGAAGAGAATTGGTGAAGTAGCAGAGAAGAACATACAACAAAGGGCGGGAAGAACATGCAGCAAGTACAAAAAGCTAAATGCTACCATCAATTCGTGGGAGAATTATATGGTGAACGCGTCACGATTGATGAATGTCGCGTGCTAGTTTCTAGCAAACATTCTGCAATTTGAAAGAAGAACAGGCACACTTATATAATGAATTGAAGCATAAAAACTGCATCCAAATTAAACCCTACTAGAGCAAACAAAAATATCACACAATGCATAATGCCACACGTACCCCAATCGCTAATCCCTTCCCCACATCAGCGCTTGGTCACCTCGACATCGCCACCGTATGGCGGCGGCGTGAAGAAGTCGGCGATGGAGAGCCTCGTCCTCCTCGCCTCCGCCGCAGACCACATGAACGCCTCGTGTGAGCTGTCGCAGCGAGATGCCAGCGCATGAGCGAGTCTCAAACAACGAGCGACGCAGCCGGTGAAAGCGCACTGTGGTGGGAGGCGGGACCGGTCGGCTCGGCTCGGGTTCGATTCGCCGAGGATTTCGCTTTCTGCTGAGTCCTCGTGGCGCTGGATGCATTGTTGCCCTCGAGACAGCGCCAGCGAAGCGGGATAGGGCGGCGACGTCCGGCGTCATGTGAGCGAGAGGAGACAGATTTGGGACGGCCCGAGTGTGGCGGTGAGCGAGAGGAGAGAGATTTGGGAGCAATTGAGGCATGAGCTTGGTTTAACCTAGCTAGGGCAAGGCCGGTCTGCGAAATATTTTTGCGCACCCATGGACATATTTTGCCGCCTAATTTCTGTAAAAAGTTTCACGACAGATAAGTTTCGACGAGATGAATTGATCGAGAAATACGTGTATATGACTCTTGACCTCGGCCAAAATAAAGAAAATGAACTGAGAAAAACAATAGGAGATAAATATTTTATATTCTTGCCTCTAAATTAATATAAAAAACACTTAGAGATAAAACGCCATATGCACATGACTTACCTTAGGAAAAATTCGTTCTTGACATTATCAATCCAAATAATTTTTGCATCTTGAACTCGTAATAAAGCATATGCAATCGACAAACTTTAAAACTAAACCACACCTGTTCTGTAGTAGATTTCTATTTGATTTTCTATCTGATTTCTTTTTGTCTTTATTAAAAGTTGTTATTTGCTATATTTTCATCGATCTACGCGTAGACTCCAACGTTCCAGAGCTTGCAGCAATCGACTCTAACTTCGCGACTGAAATCAATGAGCAAGGTAAGCACCCCCTTTGACCATTATTGATATTTATTATCAAAAAATGAGGGCCTCACAGCGCGCGACCAGGGGGAGGCGACAGAGGGGCGCCGGTGTCAGGGGAAGGCCAGAGAAGCAGGCGGCGGCGCGAGAAGGAGGGAGAGCAGCGGCGGCACTCGGGAGAGGAGATGAGTGCGAGAGAGAGAGCGGAGGATGCGAGGCGGCGACTGGAAATGGGGAATGGGAGCCAAATGAAGAGAGAGACCAATAGAGTTAGGTTAAGGGGGATGGTTGGGTCGGGCCTGTTGGCCATCGGTCGGTCGGGCTAAACGGGCCGGTCCGACCGGGGAAAAAAAAGAAAGAAAAAATAATAATATATACAGTAAAAATAATATATATAAAAGAATTATCAGATAAATAAATAAGAAAATATAATTCGCGCGCCTATTTTTGCCGCCTTCGTTGTACATGAGTTTTGCCGACAAATAGACTTTTGCTTGAAACAGATAGACTTTTGCCGATGATATACTAATGTAAAAATTTATCTTTGCTTAATGATAGTTTGTCCCTACATATCAAAATAATTTCCAATGCACCATCGACCCTAAAAGTATTATTGTTTATTAGTTAGTCCGTCACCAAGTTTTAGCGACAGATAGTTGGTCGGTAATTATGTATTATTGCCGACTGATGTCTGACGCTAATTTGGTGTCATGGTGTAGTGCCATCTGCAGATAGGGCGAAATCTTGAGGTGTACGTCGATGATTTGGTTGTAAAAGTGAAGAAGAGTGAAGAATTGATCGAAGACCTAGAGAAAACATTCGCTAACCTCCGGAAGAATTGCTTAAAGCTCAACCCCAAGAAATGTGTGTTCAGTGTGCCTTCTGGGAAGCTGTTAGGATTCCTCGTGTCCAGTCGAGGCATTGAGGCCAATCCTGACAAGATAGCGGCCATCGTGCACATGAAGCCGCCGGTTCAGCTCAAGCAGGTGCAATGCCTTGCTGGTCACCTTGCATCCCTCGGGCGATTTATCGCCCGTTTGGGAGAAAGAAGCCTGCCTTTATTCAAGCTGCTAAAGAAGACCAACCACTTCGAGTGGACCGAGGAGGCCCAGCGGGCATTTGAAGACTTGAAGCAGTACCTCTCTTCCCCGCTAATACTGGTCGCCCCCAGCCCTAGCGAACCATTGCTCTTGTACATCGCTGCTACCCCTGCTGTGGTTGAGCGCAATACTGGTGGCGGAGAGGGAGGGCATCCAGAAACCGGTCTACTACATCAGCAAGGTGCTACATGAAGCAGAAACCTGGTACCCGCACCGCCATCAAAAGCCAGAAGCTGGCGGAGTTCATTGCCGAGTGGACTCCCGCTGCTCCTGAAGCTGAAGAAATACCCGCGCCTTCTCCCTGAACCTTATTCTTCGACGGCTTTTTCAGACTAGAAGGTGCGGGGGCTGGGATTGTCCTGGTCTCCCCGACCGGTGACATCCTTCAGTATGTGGTCGCCCTAGACTTCAAGGCCACCAACAACATAGCCGAATACGAGGGCCTACTGGTGGGGCTGCGCGCCACCACGGCGTTGGGCGTCCGATGCCTCCAAGTCAAAGGCGACTCCCTACTGGTCATCAATCAAGTCCGAAAGGAATTTCAATGCTCTGACCCCACCATGGCCGCGTACCTGGCGGAGGTTAGGAAGATGGAGCGCCATTTCGAAGGACTAGGATATATCCATATCCCCCGACGCGACAACCATTTAGCGGACGGGCTTTCACTGCTCGCGTCATCAAAATCCACTGTTCCGGTCGGGGTCTTTGAAGAAAGACTATCGTGACCGAATGTTGCAGCCCCCTGGCATGGAGGGGACGACGGTGTGGGTGTCTCGGCCTCCGATTCTGGAGGGGAAGGCTGCGTGGTCATCTCAGCCCCCGGCCCTGGTGGGGAGGACGATGCGCCGGCCTCAGCCCCCGTTCCCGGGAGGGAGGACGCCAGCACCACTGGAGTGGCGTCGTGGGAAACGCTTGGCCAGGCAAAGTACCCGGACGATCACCGCGTGATCGCCGCACTTGGCCAGGAAGGGCAGTGGATGGATCTTATCCTAGCCTTCCTGCGAGATCAAGTACTCCCATTGCACGTAAGGCCAATTGCTATACTCTGGTAGGTGGGGACCTATACCGTCAGAGTAGAAACGGGATTCTACTGAAATGCATCACTCGGGAAGAGGGGAGCAGCCTGCTCTCCGATATCCATGGAGGCATGTGCAGCAGCCTGCTCTCGCTGGGTCGTACAGGCGACCAAAAGGATGGAAGAAGGCTTCGCCTCGAAGCCTCATTTTCCCGACACGCCTTGTCAGAATCATTGATTGTGTCTGACACCGCTGACGGTACGGTAGCCTGTTCCTCTGACATCCCTTACCAAACCCGTCGCAGGCCAGTCACTTCCCGGACAGACCGAGTGAGGCCATGTTGCGACGCTGATAATGAGGCTTAGGGGTAAGGCTACAGTGATAGGCGTAATAAATGATGTACCACAGTGATGTGTGTAATAAATGATGCACCACAGTGATGGGTGTAATAAATGAAGTATAATCATCATGATGTCACCCTCTCGCCTGCGGGAGCTAGCCTAATCTATATAAGGGAGCTCTGGTGCATAGGAGAGGGAGAGGAAGGAGAAAGAGACGGATAAAAAAGACTGAAGAAAACACCTTGTAACTAGCCCCTCATACATTAACAAAGATCTAGCAGGACGTAAGGCTATTACCCACACCGGAGGCCCGAACCTGGGTAGATTGTTGTGTTCTTTGATCTGTTGATCCCAGGATCCCCTAGTCGAGCCATTAGGTTGTCCAGCTGCGAAGACGCACTCTTACCAAACCTAACCCTCTGTCTCGGAGGGTCTGTCAGGTAGAATACGCCGACACATCTAAAAAACTGAAACAAAACACAAAGCACACATTTAGCAGTGGATTCTGGATTTCTGGTAGTAACGAGCATGCGAAACTAAATACGTCGTGAGTTGTCTGGACTTTGGGCAAATTGAAAGCATCCCTCCTAGTGGCAGCAAACAGAAACTGAGAGATGCTTCATGCATGCGGTGGTGGGAGATTACATTTTCTGTTCGGAAAGCATTATATTGATTATTGAAGCAAAAGTCGAGAGATTGTTCTACTCCTGGATTCACCTTTATAACAGATTTGAACTCTGTTGATTCACTTATCACGTCATCTCTTGGTGGCTCTGACCTTGAAGTCACTTGGCAGCTATAGTTCCTTATTTTTCACAAAATGTACAAAGAAACAGACTACATCGGTTTTAGCTAGGCAGCCAGTATTAACACGGTTTTCCTTAGGTAGTCAGCCATCTGGTATCAGGCCAAAATCAATTTGCTTTGTGCAATCAATTTATGAGTCTCTTCATTGCTTGACCTTTTCTAATCATTTTAACTAATAAAGGATTTTTACCCGCTAGGCAAGCCATTAGCCTGTTGTGTGAACTAAGGGTGCAATCGGATCGGATACTTCCCGACTGTCCGATGGACCATGTTCGAATCGGATTCGAGAAGGTTGATCGAATATTTTTCGGATTCGAACTCTATATCGGATATTTTTTGTCGTATTCGGCATCGAATTCAAGAGAGAGGTGTCTGTTGGAATCGGATATATCCGGTTTTCCTCTTAGATAGTTACAATGAATTCATCTCAGATATCTGAATATCAGCAGATTTTGATATCTTATGTGTTATCTTCTTCGTCTGAACTCAAAATTAAGTAAATAATATATCCATTTAAATTAGCTGGAAAAGATGTTCACGACCCTATCAAATTCGATCTGTATTCGCTTCGTACTCACGACCGATTCTATCCGTATCCATATTTGTATCCAATGCTATTTGTGTCCGACTACAAATTCGAGAACAAATATGTATTAGCATACGGAATGAACGTTATCCAACTGAATCTTAATCCATTGCACCTCTTGGTGTGAATCCTCTCACCAACCTCGTGGCATTTGACTGTAACTACCTGAGATGCTTTAGGGCATGTACAATGGTACATGTCAGCTGTCTATAAGAGCACGCCACCTAGGATTTTAGGTGGTGTGGAGGAGAGAGAAGGAGGAGAGAGAAAGTCGCTATCTACTATTTAACAGACGGTCTTATAGACAGCTTTCTATTGTATGTACCATTGTATAGACAGTCTATTAATTGGATGAGAGACTATTACAGACAATTATATAGACAATCCATTGTATGAGTTATTTTTAGTGCTGTCTATAGATGATGTGGAGATATAATATAGACAGTTACCATCTGTACCACTGTACATGCTCTTAGAAGGAAAGAATTGTTCCCTCCACGTTGTAGCTTTGTTTTTCGAATGCAGCAAACAAAACTTTTTATCGAAATCGATCAGCCATACATGGTAACCTCAAAAGACAAAAGGTACAATAATTTGAATACATACTAACCATGTGCCCGTGCGATGCAACGGAAACTTAATTTGCGATAAAAAATTATTTGCAAAGAGTACTAACTCTATCTGAATAATAATGTTCACTTTGAATGTGCAAATGGTTAAATATTTAAATTAATCCATCGAAGCATACAAATTCTAAGCACCTATTTACAAACTCGAGTTTAAAATTATCTTTAATTTCACAAACTTAAATAATAACACCACATCACTTGAGATTGTAAATTTGTAACGCTATAATTCGAGATCGATTGACCGACTGACCGAAAGAGGCATCACCTATTATCCTTTGGATGCAAAGGCATTGAAGATGTAGGCGTCATCCGTATGTGGCTGCCACCATCAGTGATGTGCGTGGCTTATACGCATTGCTTCGGTTATACCATAGCCCTACCCATCAACCAGCTCCACCGCCTCCTTGCCTCCTCCCACGAGCGCCTCCTTGCCTCCTCCCACGAGCGTCTCTCTCAATATATTGACATCATCCACCACGGCGAGCTCTAGCAGCGCCGCCAACTTATCTCACCGCTCACCACCGACGACCTACCCCTGCACCGCATCGACGAGATCAGGAAGATCGTCTATTACCTCCACTCAACGGATAAGCTCAACACATCTGCAGGAGAAGCAAAAAACGGTAGGATTATATAGATTCAGCAACCGAGGAGATATCTATGGAATCCAGATTAAGAAATCGTCGAATAAAGAAGGCAACAAAAGGGAAAGAGACGATAAGAGACCCAGTCCTATGAATCGAAGCTCTGATTCCTTCGGAAGGGAATCAATCAATCCAATCCGAAAAGTATCGGGAGCAATTGCCGCCGATTCGAATGTCAAATCAATGGGAGAAAGGAAAGCAATAAATGAGTCATGCATATTCATTTACCTTTCGCAACGGGATGATCCAACCCAATCTATCAGGGTGGCCATTGCCCGCTTCCTACTCAACCACGTGGGTGTGCACACGTGTCGAGGTGAGGGTGGAGAATAGATGTACCATCACCAACTTCTAATTAGAATTAGTAGAGATAGAGATAAGAAACTTATCTAGTCGTGTCATGCATAGCCGTGCGCATGCTGTTGGTCGGACGGAATCAAGACCATACGTGATTAGATAAAAAGAAAAGATGATCTTATCTACACATGCAAGTAAATATTTAATACAAAGGATGCATATGGTAACTCAAAGGTACATGGTAACACAGAAGCTATATGCGTACAGTATATGGAAAAAGAATTGGCTGTGTAGTATTTGGAAATAGAATCGACTGATTGAGATAAGAGTCTGATACGCCGCAGATCACGCATGCATGCATATCCAACCGAATTAAAACTTTCTCCGTTCGCCAATGTATAGAAGATTGTGACAATGACGGTTTTGTGGGTATGCCCGAGGGAGGAAGAACGGACTACCGTCACCGACTCGTAATTAGAAGTAGTAGAGATATCTTATAGAGTTGAAGAGTAAGCTTCTCTAGAATTGGTGAGTTGCTGGAGAAAGTGAACTAGCGCCCCAAGGTCAGTCTCACACACCAGTCATTAAGCAACAAACTTTCTAGCTTGTTAAATGTAGGGCACCATTTAGAATCCTGTCTGAAAATAAACTGGACAAAGCCCAAAGGAGAACAATGCAATGTCTAACTTCCAAAGCATAGATTCTGCAAAATTGCTATACTGAACCTAGGTCCAGCTGCACCACCCTCCTCCACTCTTCCTTTTTCTTGAGATTCGTGCAGTAAGATTCAGAACGAAAACAGTGTTTGTCATTTACAAGCTATTAAGACGCTATCTAACAAGTCTAGATGAATAGTGAACCCTAGGGACAGTAGGTATATTTTTTATTGCGACGTACGAAACAAGTGCATTAAAATACAATATTGTTGTAGGTAGGGGTGTAAATGGGTCGGGTAATACCCGACCCGTATCCGTACCGGTGAATTTTTTACCCGAAAAAACGGGTACGGATTCGGGTACAAAGCTATCGGGTACGGGTTCGGGTACTACCCGGATACTGAAGGGTCGGGTACGGGATGGTTGATACCCGGAAAATACCCGGAACATCGGGTCGGGTACGGGTACCCGGCTAAATGTTAAAGTCGGGTACCCAGTTACAGCATAGCACTTGTAGGATTTAGTTAAAATAGTAAACCACCTCGAAAAATTATGAAAATTTTTCTATAAATACTAGATAAAATATAGAATCTAAGAAAAATACTAAACCAAGTAGAATGATGAGATAATAAATTATTAAAATACAAAAACCCTCTATGAAGCTAGCATTGACTAGTAAAAAATAAGTTGATATTTGTATTTGCGTATTTGCAAATAAAGTATTCTAAAACTATAGAAACTTAATTATGAGCATATATGGTTACTATAGGCATGTACTTAAGCCGTTTAAAAAGTCCTATGGTTGCATACATTGCATAAATCGTGTAGTTGCACCATCTTTGCATCATACACCATGTTTTTATATATTCATTTTAGTAATTTTTTATAGTTAGAGACCAATTATTTTATCACATTTTTTTATTTTTTTGTATAATTTAACTCTAGACTTGAGATCTTGATATATGCATGAAGAAATTTGTTTTGTATAATTTAACTCTATGTGTTGAACTATGTATGTGAATTTCACTTTATGTATTGGACTTCATGTATTGGACTATCTATGTGTTTTTATCGCATGTTTTGATCCTAGGTATTTCGTGCATTACCCAATGAAGTACCCGTTGTCTGTATTATACCCGTCCGCACACTACCCGGAACCCGATTTTTACCTGTCCATAGAAAATGCTATCCGTTACCCGTACCCTACCCGATTTTTACTACCCGTGCCCGTACCCGTACCCGGAGAAAAAATAATAGGGTAGGATATGGGATGATCTACTACCCGCCCATACCCGACCCGTTTACACCCCTAGTTGTAGGATCGGTGTTTCGTAATCATGGTTTGACGTCATTGTGAACAGCATGCCAGCAATAACCCTCGTTCACTAAATTGACGATTTTTGATAAAAAAAAATCACGATTTCCGTGTGTATCGAGGCAACTCAACAATAAAAACCGATTGGTAAACCAGTTAAGTTCAAATATAAATTCAAAAAATTCAAAAAAATATATACTTACAATGCTAAAAGTCTTTTATACTGATAGTCCTAAAAATTCTAAAAATCAAAAGAGTTCTAAAAATTTTGCTACTGTCTTTTTATATATTACTCTGTTTTTTTTATACTAAATGAAATCTAATATTTTTGAAAAGTGCTACCATCCCGGCAGCAGGAAAGCCTGTTTTTGATTCCTCCTGGCCTTGCGTGACATTTTGTTTGAGAAGGATCAGTGCTTTCTACCATCCCGTCTGTAGGAAAGCCTGTTATTTTAGGCGACGATTTTAGGCAAATTCTTCCTGCAGTTGAGGGAGGCTCTCAATCAGCCATTGTTGATTCTTTGATAAGAAATTCATACCTTCGCCACCAAAATGTGACTCTTCTTAGGCTCACCGCCCGTATGCCACTGCTAAATCCAGCGTTAGATGCCATCCAGCGTGTTATTGATGGCGTACGCAAGGAGGAGACACAAATAGGCTAGAGAACCGGCTTCCACCGTCATGCCCTGGATACTCTTAGTCCTGTAGCCTTCTACTAATCGCTTTTATTAAAGTTTAAGGTGATACGAATTCGTTTCTTACTCTATCTCAGATCTACTCATACAAAGAGTATATTATGTATTACTTTAAATATATCCATGTAACTTATGGCAATAGCAAAAGCTTCATTATAAACATCTCTTCGTATAATGTTTTTCCCACAAGTGTTTTTCACGTAAAATTCATGTCTCTTGTTTATTTGATCTTATATTTTCGTCATACATTTTATAATAAATAGTATCAGAGTTTAGAATTTAAGATCCAAGCTATTATTGTAAGAGGAGAGACTTCTGAAGACGGTCATCGTATGACAACTACAGCGTAGATCGAAAAAAAAAAGTCTCGACAATGCAAGATCAAAGCAAGGCGACGCGGCCCAAATAAAACAGAAATCGTACACGGGACGGTGCCATGCGGCTGCAGAGAAGCTGACGGCGCCGCGCAACTTTGGAGTAGCAAGCTGATGCGTGGGGAGAAAAGCGACACAAGTTCACAGGCAATAATGTCATCCACTGGAGGAAGTCTTCGTAAGTAAGTCAAAAGTAGTAAGGCCTTTTTTCCCAGGAGGAAAAAAGCAACATCAAAACGTCCTCTTCGTCAAGCTTCTGCGGCTACTGTGAAGGAACAGAGAAAGCGATCAGAGCATCGCGTGGAAAACGGCAGCAGCACTGCTTCCATGGCAATTTGGCAAACACACATCGTCGTGCAAGAATTAGACAGGGACAGACGGCCTTAGATACGGTCCATTTCGGACCAGCTACTAAACGTAATGCCAGTCCAAGCACCGTCCGTTAGTCTCACAGGTAGGGGTGTAATCGGATCGGATAATTTCCGTTCGATCGACCGTTTCGGATCAGATTCGGATATTTTTTCTAGATAATTTTCGGATTCGGATTCGGTTTCGGATTTGGATTCGAATTCGGGAGAGCACTATCCGTCGGATCGGTATATTCCGAGAGTATTTTCGAATTTATCCGAATTAATTAATTCGGATATCCGGATGAACCTGGCCCAACCCGTCGCGCGTTAACCCAAGCTCTCTTACTCTCACAGTCTCATAGGCCACAGCGACTCAGCCTCCCTCCCCGGGCCCTGGCTCCCCCAGCTCCCTGCGCCGCCGCCCTTCCCGAGCCCTGGCTCCCCCCGCCACCACCAGACCAAGGTAGTACTAGTACACTCTCAGTGCGAGGACGGAGTGGAGATCGATCGATTACTTCTCTTGGCCAGAGCGAGTGGGGGACGCACGTGATTCGGCTTAGACAAAATCGGAGGGAGAATAGAGGCCGGAGAGCCCTCGCGCGCGCGACTGCGCGTTTGGGGGTCCCGTCCTGAGCGTGATTGGAACCCACCGCCGCTGCCATGGCGAGGTAGTTTTCTCCCACTTGACCATGTTGTTATTTATTTAGGGCTTTGCTAGGTCGTTTTGTACATACGCCAAGGCAAAAGGCATTCACATCGACTCAGTTGCTTAATCACCTAGAATATCTGAATATGCATGCCAGATTGCCATGTAAATGGTCAGGTGCATTTTGTACATTAGTAATTTCCGCTGGATTAAATACAGCAATGTGGTGAAAGTACGAAACTGAAATTAATTGGTTATTATCGCATATTTGTTTTGTTTGTGCTTATTTCACGTTCTAGTTCGTGTTGGGTGTGAGGAGAAGAAAAAGGCGCATTGTTTCTACCTACTTGTTTGGTGGGATTGCATTCTGTATTTAGTAAATGGATTGCAAAGCTTGATTGTCTGTCTCATCATTGCGAGCTTGGCTTAGCCACTTCAATCTTTAAACTCTTATATAAAATTATGCCATTGTTGAGTCTTCTAACTGTGTAATGTAATCCAAATATTATCGACTTGTTTTATTGTCTCTTTTATGAAGACGTGAAGTTATAGTCATGTTATCGTGATATTATTTACGTACCGTTCTATGTTTTGTAACTTTTTATTTGTGTACCGTTTAAATTGAACGTGCTTTTTCAACTTTGTTGAATTGCCCGATAAAATAACTTACTAGATTGCGATAATCTTGTTGCATGTTGCACTTATATGGTTGGTTAATCGGTACTATATGTGTGCTTTTTGCAATATCTGTTTTCACGCGTTATCCGATAAAATTATTCGATACCGTATCGATTCCACTCCGTATTCGATTCGAATCCGCAACCGATATTATCCGTGCTGTGTTCGTATCCGACACTATCCGAATCCGATAAAAAATATGGTTTAGGATACGGAAAGAGTGATATCCATCCGAATCCGATCCGATTGCACCCCTACTCACAGGCTATGCTGTACTAGTCCAGTTCTTTGTGGTCTAAATAGGTCGGGTCAGTTCATTAGCGTCAAAAAAATTCAAAAAAAATAAGAAAAAAAATTAGAAAAATAGAAAAAGTATGGAAAATGCAAAAAAATCTAAAAATATTCAAAAAAAATGGAAAAATTTTAGAATAATTAGAAAAACTCAAAGGATATAGAATTTTTTAAAAATATATACAAATTACGAAAAAGCTAAAATATGAGATAAATTCTAAAATGAGACAAATAATTGGAATTAAATTATGAGCTTTATTGATGTTTGGCTGCCTCGTCAAAAACTTTGCTAAGTAAAAACTCAATATGAGAAAACCTTGGCAAAGAAATAGTACAGCCTATTGCTTAGTGATACAAGAAAAAGTGAAGATTACAATTATTATTCCTGATTATCTAGTAAAGATTTTAGAATGTCTCCGCCAGCTCAGCATTTTCTGCAGTATGTTGATCTTGTTGATCAGCTAGTTCCCAATTTTTCACTATAAGAAGTATTTTCACCAACTCACTTGTCAGATTTGTTCTTCTCTCCTTGATTATTCTTTCGGATAAGCTGAAAGTAGACTCCAAAGAAATCGTGGAGACAGAAACTGTTAATACATCCCATGCTAATATGGAAAGCACTGGATATGTTATCTTGTGCCTGTGCCACTACTGCAAAATGTTGAAGTCCTCCTCTTGATGCTCTTAGTAGTTGACAGTGTCGCTGTTGAGATAGGCAGTTAGCTCCCCACCGCTTACTGTGTCCGCACTTGTCATTGTCATAGACAAACTCCTTAAGGAAGAGCCACCTGTACCTCATATCTTTCCCCACACAGTTTTCTTCTTACCTGTTGTGGGTGTTGGTGGAGGTCGTTGCATGCGAACTCCAACAAACTTCTGATCATACTTAGAATAAACTTGAGATAAGTTAGTACGAATATTTGAAAAATAACTAGAATAATCAGTACCTATAGCATCACTTAGGAGCGAGAGAACATTAGAGAATTCTCGAACTTTAGCTCTATGATCTAAAATAAATGCAAATGCATACAACATAGGAATTTCTTGCCAATGTTTCAAAAATTTAGTTTTCATAGCATAAATAGATTCACACAAGATATTATCATTTTTGTGGGTCCTTAAGTGGGTAGCAATTTCTAAAAAATGATGCACAATTAAAGTAGAGGTTGAGTAATAAACTCCAGATAAAGCAACAGTGGAATCATAAAAAAGATCTAAAAATTACAACAAGTTTTTAGCAACATACCAATGTTGCTATATGAGTAGCGGTTGACCATCTTACGATAGTGTGTGTTAATAAAAATAGAAAATGTGCTCTCATATGGTATGAGAGACTTAAGCATCAAGTAAGTAGAGTTCCATCTAACAGGCATATCCAAACCAAACTTACGTGGACGTATATTCATTGCAATACAATAAGTCTTATATACTACTCGTGGATTAGAATTATTATTGCAGTACAAAAAGGTTCAATATACTGACTTAACCTTTTCAAACAAGATTTAACTATAAGATTAATAATATAGCAAGCACAATGATGATGTAATAAGAAAAATTCAGCACACGAACTGAAAAACGGAGTAAGAATGTTCATGACAAAAGTATTTGCTAAAGCATTATCTAATGTTATTGCAAAAATCTTATCACTAAGGTTAAAATCTTCCACAACTTTTACAATACAATCAGCAATATTTTCACCAGTGTGTGCTACATCAATTAATTTGAATCCTATAGTTTTCTTTTCTAGTTGCTATTCATTGTTTACACAATGAGCAGCTACACTAAGGTAATCCTCTTTAGCTCTACCACTCCATATGTCATATGTCAAAGACACAGAAAAAGTACAGGAACTAAATTGCTATTTTAGGTTATTACGATAATTATTATAATATTTAATCAAATCTCTAGTTGTTGTCTGTCTAGAAACTGCAAAAAACCTAGGATATAAGCGGTCCTAATATAGTTTTCAAACGTAGGTGACTCACCAAAGTTTAAAGAAAGATTTTGAGAAGCGATTAGACGACAAAGAAATTCATGAGCTACCTGAGGATTGTAGTCCTAGTTACGTATCGTACCGTCAGGGTTGCACTGCAGCTGCGTTTGTTGCTTAGCCATCCCTGCTTTTCTTCTACAGCTTTCAGCATGCCTCTTAAAGTGCTTCGTTCCACCTGAAGATTTCACAGTTAATTTGTTCTTACAATATTTACAAATAGCATACCTGCTCTGGATGCCATCTGATGTCTCAAAAATCTACTCGAAATCTTCACAGATTCCCAATGTACTGCGTCTTGATCTTTTCGCCCCTGTGCTTGCTGAGCAGTAGCACTTGTAGAGCCTAAGGATGGCACAGCTGCAGCAGCTTCTTGAGCTTCATAGGATGCAAGAAGCTCATCGGGTGACATCCCGAAATCAGAGGCTGGAAAAGATAGAAAATCCCTGTGCTCCATAAAGAAAACTACAAAAAATAATTACGCTATTAGTACTAAAATATGATTTAAAATACTAACAAAATAAAAAATTACGTCACAATTATTACCTTGATTTCTTGACAGAAGCCGGAATCCGAATTTCGTATTTTTGGATTTTTGGCAAAACTATTTTGAATTTTGCCAAATTACCACCATGAGCAAAAAAATTTCCACAAGAGAATGAATAGAAGAGAATGCAAGATTGCTTATGTGGAAATGAGGGGAGGGCAATCACCTATTTATAGGAAAAAAATCGAGATTTTTAGAATTTTTTTAGCCTCTAACAGCTATTTTTTAAACTAAACGGGTCAAACGGGTTGTGTCGGGCTAAATAGACCGTGCTGCCTCTAAATGGGCCGTGCCTTTTGTGGGTCCGTCTTTGTGTCGGCCCATGTGCTGGCCCAAGCACGGCACGGGCTCGCGGATCGTGTCGGCACGGCCCGTTTACAGTTGGGCCGTGTCGTGCTATGCCTAGGGTCAGCATATCAGTGAGACATCATGGGACAAATAATCAATTGCACAAGTAAATGAGGACATTTCATTAATTTTCCCTTTTTAATCTACCCTTTCGTCTCATTTTTATTTGTTTTGCCACCGTATATGAGTGAGACATCACAGGACAAATAATCAATTACACGAGTAAAACATAGCAAATGATGAATTTCCCTTGTGAAAAAAGCAAGCGAGTTAAGGGTGATTTATGGATTTTTTTTTGAAAATTTTTTATTGTACCTGCCGCCGTTGATCAATTTCCCCTGTTAAAAAAGCGAGCGAGTTTTTTTTTTAAATTTTTGAAAAGATTACCAGCCTGCCGCCGTTGTACCGTCGACGGTGCCACCATTGTACCCTGCCCTCCAAAAATTCCATCCCTCCTAGTCCGATAGCCCTCCGCCGACGCCGGCGCCATGCTCCACATCGGGAAGTGCCTTCTCCCGCTTATCCGCACCGCTTCCCACCCCTCCACCTTCTCACCCTCGTCTTCGCTCTACCTCCGCGCTCTCCTCTTCTCCACCACCGCCACCGCAACCCCCTTCTCAGCCGAGGACTACCTCGTTGGCACGTGCGGCCTCACCGGCGCCCAAGTGCTCAAAGCGTCCAAGAAGCTCTCCCACCTCAAGTCCGCCTCCAAGCCTGACGCTGTGCTCGGCCTACTTTCCGGCGTGGGCCTCTCCCGCCCCGATATCGCCGCCGTTGTCGCGGCCGAACCACTGATTCTCCGTTCCAGGGTGGACAACATCGCCCGCCGCCTCACCTCCCTCCGCGACCGCCTCGGCCTGTCCGATGCCCAGGTCGCCCGCTTCCTCCTGGCCGGCGGCGCTAGGGCCCTCCGCACTTGCGACGTCGCCCAGAGACTCGAGTTTTGGATCCCCTTCTTCGACTCCTTCGACAAGCTCCTCCACAACATGAGGACTAATAACAGCATCCTCACGGCCGACCTCGAGAAGGTGGTGAAGCCGAACATCGCACTGCTTCGGGAGTGCGGCCTAAGTGTTTGTGATATTGTCAAGATGTCAATGGCCTCCCCAAGGCTGCTCTCGTTCAATCCAGAGCGGGTGAAGGCGTTTGTGCTGTGCGCCGAGAAGCTCGGTGTGCCCCGCGCCTCATATGCATTCAAGTACGCGGTGGTCCTGGCCTCTTCTGTCACCGAAGACAAGGTTGCTGCGAGGATGGAGTTCTTGAGGAGCACTCTTGGCATTGCAGTCTGCAAGCATCCACAGATTCTTGGACTATCCGAGAAGAAACTTCGCTGCAAGATAGGGTTCTTGAGGAGCACTCTTGGTTGCTCCAAGGACAAGTTCGGCGCTGCATTCTGCAAGCAACCACAGATTCTTGGACTATCCCAGGAGAATCTTCGCCACAAGATAGAGTTCTTGAGGAGCACTCTTGGTTGCTCCAAGAAAAAGCTCGGCATTGCAGTCTGCATGCATCCACAGATTCTTGGACTATCTGAGGAGAATCTTCGCCACAAGATAGAGTTCTTGAGGAGCACTCTTGGTTGCTCCAAGGAAAAGCTCGGCAATGCAGTCTGCAAGCAACCACAGATTCTTGGACTATCCGAGGAGAAACTTCGCTGCAAGATAGAGTTCATGGTCACTAAGGCTGGCTTGGAGCCAGAGTACATCGTGGAGAGGCCCATGCTTCTCTGCTACAGCCTGGAGAAGCGGCTGGTGCCGCGGCATTATGTCGTAAAGGTCCTTCAGGTGAAGGGATTGATGGAGATAAGTGCTAGTTTTTACTCAATAATTTGTGATGTCGACAAGGATTTCATAGCAAAATACATTGACCCTCATAAGGACGCTGTTCCTGGGCTCGCAGATGCTTATGCTGCAGTTTGTGCTGGGAAAGTGCCTACTGAAGTCGAGCATTGACACCTTCGGACAGATGTACTGCAGATTCTTTCAGGCTTACAGCTAACAGAACGCCTTATGCTCTGATGCTCAATTGCTCCATTAGTTAATCTTCAGTCATATCTTTTTCAAATCTTGATTTCAGCTGTAGAACTTCTAGTGATCTTATATTCTTAATGAGCTGTGATCCTAGCTTCAATTGTGGATATCTCTGAAGCAACTAGACTGTCTTAATTTCGCTGCCCTACTGCTCATGTGATGCCTCATTGCTTCTGCCACTATGTTTTATTCTGGTGTTTTGAGCATACAGGGTTTTGACTGTATTAGCTTCTTCTTTTGTGTCCACCTGCATTTCCTAATTATGTTTTTTTTCTACTTCCAACTGATTTGTACTTGCCTGTCTTTTAGAGTATTTACTTCATTTCAAGTGCTGTTTCAATTGCTCATTGGTTACATCATTAAGGCTTTGACTTTCGACTAGTGGCCAAAATCACTATGGGGAATGAACTTTCCGTCTACACTCATGCAAATCTAATGTTGTAAACACCACCTAAAAATTCATGCTTGTTAGCAAACTGATTAGTGACACTAGAGGAGACTAGGACGCCATAACAAAATAGTTTATTCTATAGAAGTTTCAAATCATTCAAAATTCTGCTACTCCAAACAAGCCCTTGGTACACAATACAGATTTCTCCCTATGGACAATTGAGAGACTAACACATGGGAGTTGGGATCACCCTTCGAGTTGTATAATGCCAGATTGTGATTTCTTTGTGCCTAATTGAACTGCTCCTAATGACTGATGCACTTTGTGAAACAAATGCAGAGGATTCATTCCCTGATTTTATTATCTTCCTTTGTTGGAAAATATGTCATGCACAATTTCGTCGTTCTTTTGAAAAGAAAAAAAATCTGTGCACAAATTCTAATTTTGTGGCATTCTTTATTTGCTCCTTTGTTGTAAGAATAGTTTAGTCATTTCCTTTGTTCTTTTCTGCTCTTTCTGGAAACATGTAAAGAACAGAAACAAAACACAAGGCGAACATTTAGCAGTGGATTCTGGATTTTTGGTTGTAACGAGCATGGAAAACTAAATAAATCTTGAGTTATTTGGACTTTGGGCAAATTGAGAGCATCCCTCCTAGATGCAGCAAACAGAAACTGTGACATGCTTCATGCATGCTGTGGTGGGAGATTACATTATCTGTTCGAAAAGCATTATATTGATTATTGAAGCAAAATTCGAGAGATTGTTCTACTTCTGGGTTCACCTTAACAACAGATTTGGGCTCTGTTGATTCACTTATCACGTTATCTCTTGGTGGCTTTGTCCTTGAAGTCACTTACCATGTCTATTCTGTTTATTCTCCAGAATGATTTGGTACGAATAAGCATTGATGAAAGATATGTTCAGCAATGCATCAAACATACTTTGATAAGAAATACAGCCAGTTTGTAATACTGAATTGCTAAAGAAGCTGATGGTTTTGCTTTAGAACTGCTTGAATTGTTGAGGAAGGTGACGTTTTATAAACAGCCATCATTCGATCCCTCCATACTACATTAAATCATTGATAACTGGTCGTGTCTGAATTGACTGATGGAGAGGTCCTCTGATGGTAGGATGAAGGCCATTCAAGGGTTCCTCAGCAGTAGGGGTGGATCCAGGTGGGGTGCTAGGTATGCACTGACACGGTCAAAAGTTTGAAAAACGTCCGGATATCACTTCTTCAGTGGATCAAATTTGTTGTTTGAATTGATTTTGATTTTGGTGGTTTGGGATTTGTAAGATCTTAGAACTATTTGTATTGTATTTTTAGCGAGTTTTGGATATATGTGTTGGATTTATGATGTTGCGAAACAATTACATAAGGCTATAGAGTCATGATCAAATGGACGGAAGGAAAAGCGGATTCTTATGGCCGTTCGCAATTGGATTGTTTCCACAGTCAACATGTCTAACGGCACGACGAAGTACGTGTGATCTTCTAGTCTACTTAATTGTACATTTGCGCAAAAGGGAAACGATGATTTCAATTGAACTTAGCCCCCATCACTTTGTTAGTCTCTCCCTCAGCCTGATCATCCCAACTGCATATTTTAGCCCACACAACCCAGATGGGGATCACGTGTCCCATGTCACCCAATGCTCTTGCCTCCTACCCAACATTGGCATGCCGGTCAGGCCACAACAGGGGTCCGTCCACTTTTTCTCCTCACCGTATCGTTCTACCTAGGCCATCGGAGTTGTTGGACTACTTCTATCTCACCACAAGTGATACATCATGTGGCGATCCGTATAATTAGTCAAGTTAGCGACAGTAACACTGTCATTACCCTAAGATTATTACACGTATCTTGGCACAATCGCTAGCAAAACATCGAGAGACCCGATGTTTTGTTAGCTACTATGCCTTGTTCAGAGTGTTACAGCAGAAAAATAATTAAAAACTGAATGAAAATATATTCAATTCAAGCCACGTAGGGCTATATGTCCATTACATAATTATACATCTAATTCCTGTACAACAAAAGATAACACTACTATCTATATCACCCCAAATACCTCCTATACTGATAATAAGGCCCATAAAAGCTCCTAGCCCTCCTGTAGTAGTCGGAATAGTAGTAGCCCACGGATGGATCCTCCTCTGATACAGATACTAGCCTGAGAATAGGCCTCATACCATGCCTCGTCGCCGAGTTCGCCACTGAGCGGGTTAGCGAAAGGTGCCGGATCGAGCCAAAAGCGGAATAGGTTCACGGTGGAATAGGGATGGGCCGGAAGAAGAATTCGGCCCAAGGAAGTTTTTAGAAATAAGCTCATTTTCCGAAATTAGAAAATTCCAGAAATTTAAATAAAAGCAAATAAATTCAAATAAATAGCAAAATAAATTCAAAAAAAATCTCCAAAAATACAGAAAAATTCATTAAAGCGCAATGAACCCAACTAAAACTAGAAATATCATTTCAAGTGCTATTTCAATTTCTCATTGGTTACTTCATTGAGGCTTTGACTTTCGACTGTTGGCCAAAATCACTATGGGGAATGAACTTTCCGTCTACACTCATGCAAATCTAATGTTGTAAACCCCACTTAAAAATTCATGCTTGTTAGCAAACTGATTAGTGACATTAGAGGAGGCTAGGACGCCATATCAAATTAGTTTATTCTATAGAAGTTTGAAATCTTTCAAAATTCTGCTACTCCAAACAAGCCCTTGGTGCACAATACAGATTTCTCCCTTTGGACAATTGAGAGACTAACACATGGGAGTTGGGTTCACCCTTCGAGTTTTACAATGCCAGATTATGATTTCTTTGTGCCTAATCGAACTGCTCCTAATGACTGATGCACTTTGTGAAGCAAATGCAGAGGATTCTTTCCCCGATTTTATTATGTTCCTTTGTTGGAAAATATGTCATGCACAATTTCGTAGTTCTTTGCAAAAGGAAAAAAATCTGTGCACAAATTCTAATTTTGTGGCATTCTTTATTTTTGCTCCTTTGATGTAAGAATAGTTTAGTCATTTCCTTTGTTCTTTTCTACTCTTTATGGAAACATGTAAAGAATAGGAACAAAACAGAAAGCAAACATTTAGCTGTGGATTCTGGATTTTTGGTAGTAACGAGCATGGAAAACTAAATATATCTTGAGTTATTTGGACTTTGGGCAAATTGATAGCATCCCTCCTAGAGGCAGCAAACAGAAACTGAGAGATGCTTCATGCATGCGGTGGTGGGAGATTACATTTTCTGTTCGAAAAGCATTATATGGATTATTGAAGCAAAATTCGAGAGATTGTTCTACTCCTGGATTCACCTTTACAAAAGATTTGAGCTCTGTTGATTCACTTATCAAGTTATCTCTTGGTGGCTCTGACCTTGAAGTCACTTAGCATGTCTATTCTGTTTAGTCTCGAGAATGGTTTCGTACGAAGACGCATGGATGAAAGCTATGATCAACAATGCATCAAACATACTTTGATAAGAAATACAGCCAGTTTGCAATACTTTGGTGTGTTAATACGTTTTGGACCTACTTGAATTGCTAACGAAGCTGATGGTTTTGCTTTAGAACTACTTCAATTGTTGATAAAGGTGACGTTTTATATGTTGGAAATATACCTAAGAGGCCAATTATGAAGATGATTATCTTGTATTTATGCTTATGTCATTCTTTTAATAGTGTCATATTATAGATCATCAAGTGTATAACTTGATCGTGAAATTCCGTAATTTAATTATGACATTATAAATTGCCCATTGTTTATTTATTGGTTAGGACACCAATAAACTTTATTCAAAATAAACACATTAATTGATTGATAATCACGTTTTGTGGATTAAGGGTATGTAATACCATTCAGTCATGTGAATACATGTAAATGTACATATCGTATGTTTAAGAACAAGACGCGCGAGAGAGAGGGGGAACGTTGGCCGTCTTACGGGCCACCGTCCAAAAGAGACAAAGTAGACACAAGAATTTATACAGGTTCAGGCTCCCGAGGGATACACCGGTTGCTCAATTTTGCATTCAAAGAGAGCATTTTTTACATGTAAGGGCTACAACGGGGTTTTAAAAGTGCACAGTCTTCATTACAAAATACCATCCTACCCCTACCGCAGCAACCTAACCGAGGGTAGAGGTGGGCACTGGGCCGGGCTATTTTGGGTAAGGCGACGAGAACTACCAAGACGCAGATCGTTTAACGGGTAGGCGCAAGACGCAAGATGGTTGTCCGGCACGTCTTGCCTCGCCAACCGCACGATGGGATGTCTGACGACCACGACGGATCCAAGGCGTTAGCCGCAAGACGGCTCAAAAAGCACGCACCTATGTTGTGCGTGTGGATGAGCAAATCAAGAAGTAAATGCATACCGCATGCATGTGACTAGAAGGAGCAACTGAATCAAGGTAATCGAGAAGAATAAACACAATAGGATTTTGTTTCGATCGGAGAAAAAGAAAGTCCTAAATAGATAAAAAGAAATCAATCTGTGATTATTTTGTCTTATAGTAATAGTATAAATGGGCCGGACCTGGGCCGGCACGGCACGAAGCAGGCATGAAGCGTAAATGGGCCGTGCTTGGGCTCGCCGAAGGCGAAATGCGGCAACCGGACGACGACGACGACGATGGGTCGTCACGGCCGACACTGTCTAAGCCAAAGCACGATGGGCGCGTCTTTGGTCGGCTCAAGACGCAAGACGACGCCCACCTCTAACCGAGGGCATCTTGGTCATTCCCAGGCGAAAGTAGTGGATCGCATGTCATCACTTTGGAGGGGTGGGCCTCTGACTCCGGAACTTCATAGGGGACTTCGGACCCCCACTTGACTATAGTCCCAAGTAGCTCAAGGGGGGCCACCTATTTTCCTAGGTGCTCTAGCGGCACCCTCTTGAATCAGGAGCCTTTACCAAGCGCCCTGTGGCCAAGGGCCCTTGCCAAGTGCCTTGTGGCTCAAGGCCTTTACCAAGCGCCCTGTGGCCAGGGGCCCTTATCTAGCACCCTGTGGCCAGAGGCCCTTTCCAAGTGCCCTGTGGCCCGAGGCTTTTACCAAACGCCCTATGGCCAAGGGCCCTTGCCAAATGTCCTGTGGCCTGGGGCCTTTACCAAGCGCCCTTGTGGCTCGGGGCCTTTACCAAGCGCCCTGTGGCCAGGGGTCCTTGCCAAACACCCTGTGGCTCGGGGCCTTTGCCAAGCGCCCTGTGGCCAGGGGCCCTTGCCAAGTACCCTATGGCTTGGGGCCTTTGCCAATGGGGCTTTGGTGAGCCCTTGAGGGACTTATGACTCCTCAGACACCTCCTCTAGAGAGCTCAAGAGGGATCTGAGGAAGCTTCCTTCCTGTAAACATCCGCGGAGTAGGGGGCCTCCCGTAGACTCCCGCGGAGTAGGAGGGCGCCTCCCGTAGACTCCTGTGAACTAAGAGAGGGTCTCCTGTAGACTTCTGCGAAGTAGGAGGACGCCTCCCGTAAACTCGCGAGGAGTAGGGGGCGCCTCCTGTAGACTCCCGTAGAGTAGGAGGGGGCCTCCCGTAGACTCCCGCGGAATAGGAGGGAGTCACTCGTAGACACACGTGGAGTAAGAGGCCTCCCGTGGATTCCCGCGCAGTAGGGGGCGCCTCTGTTACGCATGCGAGGATAGAAGTTTCGGAAAGACTCTGTTATGGTTACTCGTCTGTGTGGTGATTAACTATATCATGTGGGTAAAGTGTATAACCTCTGCAGAGTGTACAAACTATTCGAATAGCCGTGTCCACGGTATTGGACATTGCTCGGGGATTACAGTCAAGGGTTAGACTTTATTAAAAATGTGGTTGGGTTAAAAGATAAAGTTAATGAAAGTATGAAATAGGATGTGGAAATGCTTTTACTTAACTTCTGGAAACATTATTGTTAATTCTACTTGTTTTTATTGCTTTCGAATCTACTTATGTTACTTGTTAAATGTTGTTTATTGTAAATTAACCTTTAAGCCATTCCATTGGAATAAGCCTGGCATGTAGCATATTAGGTTGTATTCTGTGCATAGCTTGTTGAGTACCAATGTACTCACCCCTCCATAATCACAACATCAAAAGATGAAGAACCGCAAGCGTTTGAGGAGAAGAATGACAACCCAGCTAACTAGGGAAAAGGCCCAGTCAGTTGCCTGTGGCAAACTGAGGCACCACGAATAATTTTATAATTCCGCTGTTGTTATTCGTTTACTCTGAACTCAGCCCTGCGTGGCTTAATATTGTAAGGCTGACCTTAAGGTCTTAACAGTTTAATTTGAATTAAATACATTATTGTTATTATTTCCGCTGTGTATGTGTGATGGTATTCATCTCTGTTGTATCTGTGAGCACCAGCGTGATCCTGGACTGGTGTATCACACAGAGTGTCCGGAATTCAAATTCTAGGCGCGACAAACGATAACGTGGCAATTGTCCTAGAATTTTTTCTGCAAGTCCTTGGCACCAAGATTAGGGCTACCTCTTAGAATAGGCAATGCCCTCTCGGCAACCCATGCTCGGGTTGCAGTTGTACTTCCAACACGGCTGCTAGATGCACACGTGTGCTCCTCTTTCAACATGGACACCTGGATAAAAAAAGATAAACAAACATTAGTAAAAGCATTTAATTCAAAGGAAGGAAATATTTAAAGCAAATACCATTATGGTTCTCATATCACTTCGCCTGTGCCCAACTATCCTCCAAGGACAACCTTCAGCTTTGCAATAACCCCTATATCTTGTCTTATCGGTCTTCTCAATTCCCAGATGAAACTCTTTGTTGATTGCAAATTGCCTCACAGCAAGCCTGAATTCTTTCATTGACGGGTATAGGGTGCCTAGCTCCATAGATGGATGATCCTTGTCATAATCAATACAAATTTCATCAGGATCCACATCATCAACATCTAGGGCAGCACCCTCTACATCATCATCCATAGCATCATTTGTATCTGTAGGTACCCCTGCACTTGCCCTCTCCTCATTTGATCTCGTTGCATCCTCCTCCCTTAAACCCAGAAGCACGTACATTTGATCCTCACTGATCTGTTCAATCCTACCTTCCTCATCCCATGACTCAACAATCCTAATATTATCCCAATCAATTCCAACTCTACAACCATCACTAGCGCCCACAACATCATGGCGCGGACTGCACGGTAGAGACCAGTCTACTGTACTTTCCCTCCATTCAACTAGTCTACCAACCATTGATTTGATGAACACAAGCAAAAAAAACTTCAGTTAGGGTACACTACAGTTCACTTCGGTTCATCAAGAATTGTGAAGAAAATATATTTTACCCCAACGCGTCCTTTCCCACTGGGTTCATCCCGCCGACCACAAATGCAATCACGCAAGCACCGTCGTTCCTAGACTAAGGGTTCACACAAAACAAAGAACACGGAACACATATCAAACCCTAGAAGCGCCTCGAGATTGGTATGCGAAAGGATTCTCACCTTTCCTCGGCGACATCCTTGTGCCGCCGTTCGAGGTCGCCGCCGGTGCTGGTCGTCGCAGGTGGGTCGCCTCCGAAGTTGTCGGACCGATGGAGGATTGGGAGAAGCGCTTCGGGTTGCTCTCCTCTACTTGCTGTTAACTGCTCGTGCTCTCGGTCGGTTTTTCTTCACGACGAGTCACACAAGAGCTCGGGGGCAGGATGGTCATTTCCAGTGGCTAAAACTGCACACAGAGGCGAAATTCATTTTAAAAATGCGAAAATGGCATTTTGGCGAGGAGGGCATGAGAAGAGTGGCATTTTAACGAAGGCAACGACGAGAGTGGCATTTTGGCTCGCACCACTCTTGAGAGTGGCATAGTATCAAATGGTTGTCAATGGCTGAATTTTGGTACAATACTTGCTATCATACATCGTTGGGTTGTTCCCCTTTTAAGGTGCTTTATGGTGTGGAACCTCAGTATGGACCTCTGCTGAAAGCTGAAACGGTGGTAAATCAATCGGTCTGGGAGTTCGTTCAGGAACGGGAGATACAAGCTACCCTGTTGAAACATCATTTGGCGGTGGCTCAAAATAGGATCAAGATGCAGGCTGATCGTAAGAGGGTGGACGGACAATTTCAATTGGGCGAACAAGTGTATTTGAAACTTCAACCATATGCGAAGTCGTCTATGGTTAATCGGCCGTTTCCAAAGCTAGCCTTTAAGTATTTTGGCCCCTATCGTGTTCTGGAGTGGATTGGTCCGGTAGCTTATAAACTAGAATTGCCGCCAGGTAGCCAGGTGCATCCCGTTTTTCATGTGTCCCAGCTCAAAGCTTACATTCCAGACTTTACTCCTGTCTTTTGTCACCCACCCGCAATTGCTGATCTAAACTTGGAGAATGTTGAACCAGAGAGTATTCTGGTTCGATGTTTAGTCAAGAAAGGCAATGCAGCAATCACTCAAGCCTTAATCAAATGGTCTGGCACTCCGACAGACATGGCGACCTGGGAAGACCGCTTGGTGATCCAGCAAAGTTTTCCCACAGCTTGTGCTTGGGGTCAAGCAGATTTTCATGGCGAGGGTGCTGTCAGAGCAGCTGCTCGGGAGAGGAATGAAGATGGCGCTAATGGGACTTCAGGCGGGAAAGTGCGGGATGCTCCAGAAGTCTGATCGAAGGGACAAGATGAGTCGAGTGTAATCGGATGGCGCCGAGGGATGCTGATGACGGTGAATAGTATTTTCGGCAAGTACTGTAGCAGTAAAATTTAATCAGTGCATGTGCGGTAAATTGTAGATGCTGAGTATAAAGCTTGTAATCGTGACAGAGTTGGTAGCGAGAAAATGAAATGAAATCTCCCCTCCCCCTTTTGGGTTCTTCCTTGTCGCTCAAATCTTCCTCCATTCTCTTGCCGTTCTTGCTCCATTCTTCTTCTCTGTCCTTCTCTCATACCACAGATTCTTGGATTATCCGAGGAGAAACTTCGCTGAGAGAATAGAGTTCCTGAGGAGCCAGATTAAAGTTTGGGATATTAGGCATAACACTCTTTTAGGTATGTTACTATGGTATCTATTTATGTATGCATTATCCGTATATCTTTATCTGTTTTCGATCTAAATCCATCATATATCCATCTCGTATCTGTATCTCGAATAACCCAGATTCGTATCCGTATCTGGTTTCGAATCCAAAAGAAATATGGGTCCGGACACAAAAGGAGTAATATCCGTCCATATCCGACCTGTATCCATCCTTAGATATGACGAGGAACCTTCGATGTGGTCATTGAAAGATGGATATCGACAGGAATTTCCCCAAATGAGCTGCAGCATAAGCATCTGCGAGCCAGGGAATCGTGTCCTTGTGACCGTCAGTGTATCTATTAATGAAATCAACCTCAGTATAACCAACTAATCGGCGGAAGGCAACACGCCAACGCCTTTCTTCGTCAATGTTCTCTTTGGTATAGTTTCTAGACTGACTTTTCTTTAAAAGAAGTTATAAGCTGTGCTAAACAGTTGGATTCTAGTTCAGCTTTTTACTTAAACCGAAACCTATTTATAAAGAAAAATAGAAATTTTTAAAAAAATATCATTTCAAAACAGCCAGCTAAAAACTGGCAGCACCATCCTTTTCTCTCCACGGTGTACTTCGGCTCCAACCCAACCTCAGTGACTATAAACTCTATTTTGCAGCTAAGTGGCTCCAACCAAGGCAACCCCAGAGGAGGGCGTCGGGGTTGGCCACCCATGGGCCGTAGTCGAGTGGTGGGCCCGATCTCTGCGGTCACTACGGCCCAGCTTAGCAGATACGAGATCACCGTCCGCTCGGTAATGCCCAAACGCGCCGACTCCTCTATCCGCCGCGGCCATCCACCAGCCCCGCCGCCGTCGCCATGCTCCACCTCCGGAGGCGCTTTCTCCCACTGCTCCGCGACCCCTCCCATCTTACCACCGCAGCCGCACCCTCCACCTCTCTCCACCTTCGCGCTCTCGTCCTCTCCGCCTCCGCCTCCGCCTCCGCGTTCCCCACCCCATTCTCTGTCGAGGATTACCTCGTCGCCACCTGCGGCCTCACCGGCGCCCAAGCGCTCAAAGCGTCCAAGAAGCTCCCCAGTCTCAAGTCCGCCTCCAAGCCAGACGCCGTGCTTGCCCTCCTCTCCGGCGTCGGCCTCTCCCGCCCCGACATCGCTACCATCGTCGCCGCTGACCCGCTTCTCCTGATTTCCAGGGTGGGCAACGTCGTCTCCCGCCTCGCCTCCCTCCGCGACCGCGTCGGCCTGTCCCATCGCCAGATCGCCCGCTTCCTCCTGGTCGGCGGCTCCGTGGCGCTACGCTCCTGCGATGTCGCCTCGAAGCTCGAGTTCTGGATCCCCTTCGTTGGCACCTTCGACAAGCTCCTCCGGACCGTGAGGAGGAACAGGTCCACCCTGAGCGCTGACCTCGAAAAAGTGGTAAAGCCCAACATCGCGCTGCTTCGGGAGTGCGGCTTAAGTGTTTGTGATATTGTCAACATGTCAATGCACTCGTCGAGGCTGCTCGTGTCCAATCCAGAGCGGATGAAGGCATTCGTGCTGCGCGCCGACAAGCTCGGTGTGCCGCGCTCCTCAAATAATTTCAAGCGCGCGGTGGTCACGGCCTCTAATCTCACCGAAGACAAGGTTGCTGCGAGGATGGAGTTCTTGAGGAGCACTCTTGGTTGCTCCATGGACAAACTCAGTGTTACGGTCTGCAGGCACCCATTTATTCTTACATATTCTGACGAGAACCTTCGCTGCAAGATTGAGTTCTTGAGGAGCACTCTTGGTTGCTCCAAGGACAAGCTTGGCACTGCGTTCTGCAAGCAACCACAGATTCTTGGACTATCCGAGGAGAAACTTTGCTGCAGGATAGAGTTCTTAAGGAGCACTCTTGGTTGCTCCAAGGACAAGCTCGGCGCTGCGTTCTGCAAGCAACCACAGATTCTTGCACTATCCGAGGAGAAACTTCGCCACAAGATAGAGTTCATGGTCACTAAGGTTGGCTTGGAGCCAGAGTACATCGTGGATAGGCCCCTGCTGCTCAACTTCAGCCTGGAGAAGCGGCTGGTGCCGCGGCATTACGTTGTAAAGGTCCTTCAGGTGAAGGGATTGATGAAGAATAGTGCTAGTTTTTACTCAATATTTTGTGATGTCGACGAGGATTTCATTGCGAAATACATTGACTGTTACAAGGACGCTGTTCCTGGGCTCGCAGGTGCTTATGCTGCAGTTTGTGCTGGGAAAGTGCCTACTGTAGTCGAACATTGACACCTTCTTTCTACTCGACAGATGTATTGCAGATTCTTTCTGGCTTACAGCTAACAGAACGCCTTATGTTCTGATGCTCAATTGCTCTATTAGTTAATGTTCATTCATATCTTTTTCAAATCTTGATTTCAGCTGTAGAACTTCTAGTGATCTTATATTCTTATTGCTCATGATGTGATCCTAGCTTCAATTGTGGATATCTCGGAAGCAACTAGACTGTCTTAATTTCGCTGCCCTACTGCTCATGTGATGCCTCGTGGCGTCTGCAACTATTTTTATTCTGGTGTTTGGAGCAAACAGGGTTTTGACTGTATTAGCTGCCTCTTGTGTGTCCCCCTGCATTTCCTAATTATGTTTTCTACTTTCAACTGATGTGTACTTGTCCGTCTTTTAGGAGTATTTACTTCATTGTGGCTTGGCTATTTTATTTTGAGCTTAATAGATTACCCATATCATTTCAAGTGATGTTTTAACTGCTCATTGGTTACTTCATTAAGGCTTTGACTTTCGACTATTGGCCAAAATCACTATGGGGATTGAACTTTCCGTCTACACTCATGCAAATCTAATGTTGTAAACACCACGTAAAAATTCATGCTTGTTAGCAAACTGATTAGTGACACTAGAGGAGGCTAGGACCCCATAACGAAATAGCTTATTCTACAGAAGCTTCAAATCATTCAAAATTCTGCTACTCCGAACAAGCCCTTGGTGCATAATACAGATTTCTCCGTTTGGACAATTGAGAGACTAACCTTGGGAGTTGGGTGCTCCCTTCGAGTTGTATAATGCCAGATTATGATTTCTTTGTGCCTAATTGAACTGCTCCTATCGACTGGTGCACTTAATTTAGTGAAACAAATGCAGAGGGTTCATTCCTGAGTTTATGTTCTTCCTTTGTTGGAAAATATGTTATGCACAATTTCGCCGTTCTTTGCAAAAGAAAAAAAAATCTGTGCACAAATACTAATCTTGTGGCATTCTTTATTTTTGCTCCTTTGAAGTAGGAATTGTTTAGTCATTTCCTTTGTTCTTTTCTACTCTTTCTGGAAACACGTAAAGAGCAGAAACAAAACACAAAGCAAACATTTAGCAGTGGATTCTGTGATTTTGGTAGTAACGAGCATGCGAAGCTAAATACATCGTGAGTTGTTTGGACTTTGGGCAAATTGAGAGCATCCTCTAGTGGCAGCAAACAGAAACTGAGAGATGCTTCATGTATGCGGTGGTGGGAGATTAAATTTTTGTTCGAAGAGATTAGTGAAGCAAGATTCGAGAGATTGTTCCACTCCTGGATTCACCTTTGTAACAGATTTGAGCTCTGTTGATTCACTTATGACGTTATCTCTTGGTGCCTCCGACCTTGAAGTCGCTTAGCATGTCTATTCTGTTTAGTCTCAGAATGGTTTGGTATGAAGACGCATGTATGAAAGCTATGATCAGCAATACATCAAACGTACACAATTATAAATGATGAAAGATTTATGAAAGATGGAAGAATTTGATTTCAGCAAAGAAATCAGTCGAGTGGAGACCGAAGCCATCCTAAGCGAAATACACATGGAATCAGGAGTCCGAAAAAACGTGGTCCTCGGACCACCGATCTCTCTTCTCTCTGCTGTAGCCCATGGTTCGATCTCTCTTCTAGGCTGGCCCGAGGCCTGATCACAGGCTTGCTCTGCCCACGTGCCACGGTAAAGCGGCCGCCAAAAGGATGTGACGATGGTGCGATAATTTTATGCAATGCTGCCTGAGCCTAGCTTCAAAATTTTGTTGAAACATGTTATCTGGACGTACGTCTAGTGCAATTTACTCTCAACAAAGACAAAAACAATATAGAAATCCTCACATTGATCAGAACTACAAGATTCCTTAATCCATCCTTTTTTCGAGTCAAGAACTGTAGCAGCTATAGTTTGTTGTTTTTCATAAATTTATTTCACATCAAATGTACAAAGAAACAAACTACATCAGTTTTTCCTAGGCAGCCAGTATTAAGCCAGCCTCCCTTACGTAGTCAGTCATTTGTTGTCAGGCCAAAACCAATTTGCTTTGTGCAATCAATTTATGAGTCTCTTCATTGATTTACTTTTTCTAATCATTTTTAACTAATGTCAGACTCCGGAAAAACACTTCCGAAATCCTCTGTGCATCCTGTACTAGTTTAGAAAAAGCTAGTACACACGGCAAAAATGTTATCACAATATATCCAATGTATTTTATTAATAATCAGAGTTTACAATAAAAGCGACACATAAGCCGAATAAATTAGCACAGCGGAAGACAGAAAGAAGTAGTAGGGCCCAGTAAATCTGCCACAGGCAATCAACTAGGAAGCGGCTTAGTCCATGTGGTCCTCACCATCGTAGAACTCCCCCTCTAAATCAACAATGCAAACAAGGGTGAGTACAAAAGTATTAAGCAAGTCATACAATAAATGTAGTATTAATGTAAAGAATATATAGAATGGTTACATGGTTGAGTTTAGCGTAAAACAAGTTGTTCCAATATTGTAAGTATTTTTCAAAGGCATAATTTTGAGAAAATAATCTTTCAAAAAATTTTAACACAAGAATTCCTTCTAGAGTTAACCCAACTTTTTCCTATCAATGGAATCACTCCAATAATAGAATCACTCCATCCGAAACCATCTTTTTAAAGTTATTTTTAAAAACATTGAAATCTAGTCCGTGAAAAGCTTACTCGGCATGCTCATGACCGCGGGCGTGGCTAATCAATTAGTTTTATACTCTGCAGAGGTTGTACAACTTTACCCATAAGACATGATTATCTCCTTTTACCCAAAAACATACTTCCTTAGTGTGTCGGTAGAGAAAATTATGACAATGCCCCTATAAAGCTCCATCCATATAGTCATGCCTGCTAAGATTTCACTGCTGGTAGGGTTAAAATCGCCCAGTCCAAAAGCCCTCTCTTGCGCCAAATGGTATCCTTATACTTACTTCCACTTTCAACCTAATGGTACAACTATTCATGGTATGTCACAATACGGATAACTAAGTCTGTCCTATTCTAGACTTATAATAGTATGGTATGGTTTTACATTCAGTGTAACACAGATCGGTTCTTAATTGACTAGGTGAGCTTTCCACGATCATTCTCACTCAATCCAAACCACATTGTGACATACCATGAGCATGCTAGTTAAATAAAGAAAGGAGAAAGAAGGCAATATTTGACACTAACCATCTACTCATATTCAGCCAAGACTTTTTAGGCCTCCGATGCCAGACCAAAGTCCTATGTTTCGACCAGGAATAGCTCCAACAGTCCAACGCCCAACTAACCTACCACCGAGAGCCCCACTGAAGTGCTTCAGATGTGGTCGCCAACACTACCTCATTAATTGTCCCCAACCACCTGTTAGGTGCTTTAACTGCAAAAAGAGGACATAAGAGGCAAAGGCCATTCAGGTCGTAGATTCATTTCAGGTTCAAAGTCTTGGCATCAACTTTTATCTGAGTAATCACAGTATCCCGAGTTTCATCTAGATGAAACTCTCTCACCTCCCATGAAACTCTCTCTATCTCTCTCTTCATAATTACTTTGCCATGTCACCAAACATGATGATGTGTCATATCATTTAATGAGAATGAAACTCCCATTGTGAATGGGTGTCCACATCCAGTCAGACAAGTGGGACAGAACATTCCTGAAAAACCACAGAGTCATCCACTTGCCGTGGTGCGTGGACATGGGAACCCCAGCTCCACTTCCTATGAATATTCAAATCGGGGAGTGACAACTGTAGGATCAGGTTGCCTGAATAACATCATGGTGAAATAGGCAGAGAGAGCTACTGATGTAGTCACTGGTATGCTCTTCGTTCCCTTGTCTAAGGGTACTATTTTATTTGATCCTGGAGCAACCCACTCATTCATTTCCAAGAACTTTACAGAGCATAAACTACAATGTGTACCATTGGCAACACCCTTAGGGGTTAATACACCGGTAGGGCTCATTAAAGTAACCTCAATCAGAAGAAATCAAATGATAAGCATACAAGATACTCCATTCTTAGCTAATCCACATGTCATCAATTTATCTGAGTTAGACATAATTTTGGGAATGGATTGGTTAGCTACAAATGGAGTCAACATAGATTGCGAGTTAAAAACTACATTTATAAGGAAATCAGATGGAACCACATCCTTGTAACATCCCAATTTTTGTCTTTTTATTAAATTTATTATGTTATTTATGCATTTTATGGATTTTTTGAATTTATTGGGTTTTTCTAGAATTTATTTGACTTTATTTCAAATTATGTACATTAACCTTTTGAGGAAACCAATTAATTATAGATAAAATTAATATAAAAATTTGTCTAAAAATATTTTATTTGTGTTAAAAATTTCTCAAAAATATTTTTGAAATTTTTATTGGATTTTCCTAGCATTTTAATTACCTTAAACGAATTAAATGAATTACTGGAATTGTTTTTAAAGAAAACTCCCTGGAAATCCTAAAACAGTATTGGGATCATTGCCGTTGATCTTTAATCTGACAACTGTAAAGATAGGTTTTTGGGGGGAACCCTAACTCATTTAAACCATTGGATCAAGTTCTTGGGTACGGTCAGGATGCAGCCACGTTGCGCAAAGCGGTGAGTGCCCGGATGTGTGCCACATGAGTGGTTCAGATGCGGTCACATCGCGTCATAGCCGTCTTTGTTCTGAACATGACTCCGCCGTCGTGTCAACCTAGGTGTCCGTGTGAGACATGTTTGCTAGCGCTACTGTAATACCGAAGATCTCTTTTGCTAGGGTTCGGTCGGAAATGAATTTCGCCTTCATGAGTCGAGGATGTTTATTCGGAGGAATTATTTATTGTTGCATAAATGAAGCTTTTATTAAAAGTTTTGGATTTCTTCCGTCGATTTTTCGGATAAAGGTGTTTTTCCCGAGCCGTATAGTTAGCGGCAAGTTTGTTTTCTTGTTAATCGTCATTTCGCGCTAAGAATTTAAATTATTTGGTTCACGCTAATGGTTAAAGTTGGCATTTGGTTTTCGTTTTATTGAGGAGCTTCATTTCTTTTGTTTCCCAAACCCTATTGATTTGTGGCATCCAGTTGTTGGAGTATATAAAGGAAAGAAAAGGGGATGAAACCTAGCTCCTCTCCCATTTCTTTTCCCTTTGCCCTCCCCGTTCTCCCCACACCCGAGCAGTCTCCATTTCTAGCGCTCTCCCCTAGTCTCTTCCTGACGTCGCCCCTGGTGGACCTCCTTGCGCCTCCCCCTGCTGCTCCTCTCCCTGGCGTTTGCTCCTCCTGGCAACCAATGAAGCTGGCAAGCAAGTATATGAGCGGCGGCGGCAAGAAGCAATGGCAGGCCTCCTCCTCCTGCGCCCTGCTGGCGACCTCCTCCTCGGCGACTCGGCGACCTCCCTCGTGGCAGCTCCCGACCAAGAACAAGACCTGCAGACCTCTCCCCACCTCCTTTTCCTTCATGTGTAAGGATTTGAGATAAAAACCCTAGGTCTTTGGAGGATTTTATTTGCTTGCATGTAGGGTGTTTGTTTGAATGCCTAGCTAAGATTCATGGTTTTGAGATGTTAGAGGTTGGGGAAATGGAGAGACTAGAGTGATTGAGAATTTTCTGTTCGGGCAGATTTTCGTCCTCGGTTAGAGCTGTTAATTGAAAATCCCACAAGCGTTTCCTGGGGGTTTGGCTATAACGAAAGTTGTAGATAATTGAATTACCTTTCAATAGAGACCAAAATCATCAAGTTTCGTTTAGCCATTTAAAAGTTATGGCTATTTTACCAAGTGCTATCCAATTCTTGTCGCGATTGGTTCAGTCTGTGTTCTTCTGCAGATTAGAGCATCGTAGGGGCCGAATTAGACTTTTTAATTTCCTATAAAAAGTTAGGATTTTTCGAGTAGATTGAGAAAATGTATTCGTTTATGTGATTTGGAGTTGTAGAACTCAAGTTATGCTCATTTTGGTGTATGCTGTCCAGATCGAGTTAATTTTGCGTTTGTCTGTTGTTTGTTGCAAAACTGAGATTAATCGGTGCGTTTCCTGATCAGTCGGCTGTAGAAGAAGTTGTAGAGTTGTCTCTTGCGATCGTTTAAAGCCCGGGTTCATCCTTTTCGGAGTATCCGTTTGGAAGTTACGGCATTTTCAATGACGGCTGTCCAAATTTGCATTTAAGTGGTTATGAGGGATGTTTTGGTTTCAATTGTAGATGTGAATATGTAGAGTTGTTTTCTTCTGTCGCTTGTACCGAGTGTGTATGAATTTGAGTTGGATGAATATTGTTTTTATTTGCAGGAAGGTTACGCTTAGAGTGGTCTCAACCACATGCCACTCCATTCTTTAAATCGGTAAAGGCAAGTGCATCGATTGTTGAATTCTTGCAAGATTGATTGTTTGCCATGCTAGTTGCTATATAAGTTGATAATGCATGATATTGCTATGTTGGCGTCACTAGTATGTGTAGGCCTTGTGAATATCCATGAATGAGATTTATGGTTGTGGCTATGAAAGAAGGAAATGAGAGCATGTGAATGGATCTGAGTATGGAGAATGGCATTTGCATATATGCATTTATGGAAAGTGCATCTTTGGATTGATTGCTTTGTGGGTTGTTTGTTGGACCTCGTGTAATTGCCAAATTGACACATTGCTATATCACA